>CABHPH010161285.1:29364-39828 GCA_902168325.1 Peromyscus nudipes
AGTCAGTCCTCACCTTCCACCACGTACATTCCAGGGATCCAACCCAGGTGTTCAAACTTGGCCACCAGCGCCTCTACCTGCTGAGCCATCTTGCCAGCTCTGGAACCCACATTCTTAACCTTCCCACTGACATGGCCCCACGGCACCTCCTATGACCGTTGTGGGAGTTTCGAGAGTGGTGCCTTCACAGACAGGCCTAGTCCCACCTCATGCCACCCTGCTTCCAAGAAAGAGCTTCTTAATTCTCTTCTGAGGAAGCACTAAACAACCTAGCTATCTGGGGTGGGAGGTACCCAAGAGGCGTCCCTGAGACCTTGAGAGTGTCACAGAGGAGGAACACAGAGTGCAGCGACAGGACAGTGGTGTCCTTTTTAAACTTGGAGACACTCAAAGACACGCTGTGGTTACCCCACGCTCCCACACCCTGATTTGGCAAACCCACATTCCCAAGTTCCTCCTCTGTCCTCACCCCAACTGCCAATCCACAGCAAACCTGTTTCCCAATTCATGACAAGAAGATATTGTGTCAAAACCAGGTGACATTGTGGTATGAGTTCCAACACCCAGTGGACACCCCCCAAATACTCCCATTGTTCGGCTCTCAGAAAAAAAAAAAAAAATCCATCAACAGCCAGAGCCGGTGAGTCAGTTTGTGGTCTGGGTAATCCGACTTTCAGACACTGGGGAGTTAGGGGATTGAGCCTGGGCCTTGGCCAAGGGTGGGGTCACAGGTAAGGTGGTTTTCAGCACAGTCTAGGAGTCACTTGTGTTCATCTCGCTTCTCCCCGAGGCTGCCAGGGTGAAGCTGCCCTCACAAGGATGGCTCCTCACATCCCAACTCTGCCATTTAGCAGTGCTCCAGGAAGAGAAAGTCAGTAAAATTGAGATTTTTTTAGTCCTTTAGATAAGTCGTCATGCCGATGGTACAAGACCACTGTGAGGGTCGGAAGAAGATGGTTGAAAAAGCCTGGCCCATAGTAGGTCTTCAGATCAATGTTACACCCCACTTCGTGCTAGATGCTCACATTAAAGTGTTGCCGCAACCGGGTGTGCATTTCTAGAGTATTCAGGACAGGGAACCAGAAATACCATGTTCCAACAGTTCCTCCAAGGGGGTGTCAACAAAGGAAAAAGACTAGACCGAGAGAAAGCAAAACAGCATTGTGAAACTGTGGCTTTGGTGCCAGAGTGCAAGGCAGGACTGCAGAGTCACCTGGGCTGGGTCACAGGGATGGGAAACTGCTCTTCTGAGTTCATGTCTAAATAGCCTGGGGCCAAAGTCAACCTCGACTCCTGCTCTCCACTTCCAAGCCCTCACCGCCAACAGACACAGGACATTTAGGACATAGGGGACGCTAAAAGGCCAGGCTACCCTTCTGTCAGAAAGACACAAGAAAAGGAATAGGGGTTGCAGAGGACTCGTGCCCTGCTCCTCAGCTGCAGGTCTAGCAGATAAAACCCAAGAAGGTTCTCCAAGTCCACTGATGGGATCCAAGCACTCCTGACTCTAGCGAGTGTGCATTCTTGTCGTTGATTCAAACTAAGGATACAGCAGCAGAGAGGAGCTTTCCACTTACAAGATTAGTTGGCCAGTGTAGAGAGACTTTAGGATTCATCCGAGGATTCTGAGTCAGCTTTACCAAGCCCCTGGGGAGGTGAGGGGTTGGAGGATGATTTCAAGCTTCAGGCAGGAGATGATGGTCAGCAGGCCTGGGGAATGCCTGGGAGCCCATATCTTCCAGTGGGTAGTGGAGCCCACAGTAGAAGTTTCTTGTGGCTGACACTTTGTTCTTCCATGGTTTCAGCCAATCTCTGGTGATCTATATGGTTCTCAGGTCGCCGCTCTTCTGTTAGTCAGCTCTTTGGTGCTCTGCCCGGAACTTAAGACAGGAAGGGTTTAATTTGGGCCCATAGTTTCAGAGGGTTTCCTCTGTGGCTGCTTGGCCCAAAGAGCTTCAGAGCCTCATAGAGGGGAGCATGTAACAGATGAGTGTCATCACTTGAAGGAAGAGCAGGGATAATATATATCCCCCAAGGACCCACCCATAGGAGATCTCTGCCCTCCGGGTCTATGGCTTGTTTCTACAACTTCATGAAAGAGTGCCACTAGCTGGGACCAAGCATTCAATGGAGGATGTTTCTTACTCCAACCATAACATCCACGTGTGCATGTTTCCTCCTGGGCAGTGGTACGGGTAAGATCCTTTGGAATGTCTGTTTCTGAACTCAGTCTAAGCCCCGCCACCCCCCATACCCTTTTGAGAAGCCTTTCAGTCTAGCTCCTGTTTGTAAGAGTGAACTCTACTAGGTGACATCATTATCCTGATGAGTTCGAGTTCTTGGTGGTGATCTTTGAGGAAGTCTTGCGATGCAGGCAACTCGTGTCCATCTGGCTCTATCGCCCATTGGAAAAGTCTGGCGAAAATCAGTCAGGAAACATGTGCAGTCTACAAGCTCAAACGGAAGCTTGGGGATCAAAGCATCGCAGACCAAATGCGTGAACTTGCACACGTGTGAGCGCAAGAGGAAGGACATCAAAACATGGAATATTCCATGAACACACATGAGACCCATATGAACCATGGAAAAGCCAACACACTCATTGACCTACATTTTTCTAGCATCTGTGCACAGTGTGCACATCCTTGGGGACAGGAGAGGGCTCGTGATGGTGCACAAGGTCACCTGTGCCATTCACCTCAACTCCATTTTTCACTTACTTAGCTGCCTGCCTGCCTTCCAAACTGACTGTCCTCCTTCCCTCCTTCCCTCCTTCCCTCCTCCCCACCTCTCATTCCCTCCCTCCTTCACTCTCTCCCTCCTCCTTCTTCCTTCGGTCTCTGTTCCTTGAGACAGGCTCTCACTCTGTAGACCAGGTTACTCTCAAAGTTTCCATCCTCCGGCCTCAGTCTCCCAAGTGCCACAGACATGTGCCACCTGGCCCAACTGTTTACACCTTATCTTAGTCCTCCAGCCCATCTCTGACCTCTCAATACAGTTATCATCTTTAGTCCCCTATCTCTGTCCATAATCCCTTCACTCCTCGTGTGCCAGCATCTCTAACCCTCCAGAAAATAAACGTGTGTGTGTGTGTGTGTGTGTGTGTGTGTGTGTGTGTGTGTGTCCGCATGCATATGGGGCAAATCCTCATACTCAACACATGCAAAAGATAGTAGCAAAGGCAGAACATTCTAGGCCATTCTCAGCATCTCCCTGCAACACGTTTGGCTGTATCAGAGCTGGGGCAGGTGGCACTCAGAGTTCACAATGGAAGAACAGAGGGGCACAAGGGCATGTTTTAAATTAGAAAGTCGCCTTTGCGGCAGGAAGGGGCAAACCATGCCCACATGTGCACAACACATGTGCCAGCCCCATGCTGGCACACAGCTTCATGTCAGAAAGGCTGGGAGGCCGGAGGGCACTGTGTGTGGTCAGCTGCCATGGACATATGGCTAGTGCTCGTCAAAGGGACACGAAGATGCTGTCTCTCTAGGCAACCTGCAACAAGGTGAGCTTCTGTCTGGGGCTCGGAGATGACACCATATGGCTACAGATGTGTCCCCCTTCAGTTTCTAGAACCGTGGAATACCAAAGGTGAAAAGAAGAGGAAATGCCCCCAATGTGTTCCAGGGCACACTGGTCTTGCTGTGGTGCAAAGTGGTAGAAGACCAGGGAGCAGGTTAAGTGGGAAATTTGACCTTAAAGTACACAGGGCATGGGGCTAGGGAGACGGCTCAGTCACTAAAGTGCTTGCCACACGAGCTTGAGAACTGAGTTTTTACAAAGCCAGGTACAGAGTACGGAAGTGGACATGGGAGGATCACTCTCTGGGGATGCTGGCCAGCCAGTATCTCTGAATATGTGAACTTGAGGTTCTGTGAAGGTGGAGAATGATAAAGGAAGATACCTGATGTTAACCTCAGGCCTCAGTATGTGTAGGTATATGCACTCACACACACATGCACTCACACACACATGCACAAATAAAAATAATGGGTATGTGTGTCTTGCTCACAAAGTCCCTCAGTACTTGCACCATCTGAGACACATTGTACCTTTCCAAAGGCAGCCAGGACAGCGTCACTTTCTGAAATCACCTGGGCATAGAATCGTCCAGAACAACTGTTCTCAGAAACATTGGGAGAGAAAAGTAAATCCATTCTTACAGGTGGGAAAATAAAGTCCCAAGACCAAAGATAGGAGCCCTTGGTAGCACACCAATTAGCAGTACCCAGGGTTCTCTCCTCTGTCTTCAGGTGTCTCTCACGGCTCGAGAGCACCCTGAGAGGGAAGCAGGTTGTTCAGTCACTCAACAAACGCTTCTGTGGTACCTTCTGGGTTAGAGCTCGGAAACCCAAAACCCAAGCAAGGCCAAGTCTCTGCCTTCAAGGAGATGGTAATTTACCGGAACAAAATAAGCCTCAATTAAAGCACAGAGAGTGGCTGGTTAGTTCCAGTGTGCACGGTTCCATATGTAAGCCTCCAGAGAACACAGATTTCCTTCACTGGGCATTGAAAATAGCAACAGTCCCCAATGACATGCTTCTGATCTCAGTGACCACAGACTATTAATTGCATGTAATTGTACCAAGGCAGCCCTGCTGCTCCAACCACTATAGAAATCACTCGTGTCACTCAGGAGCGGTGGCCCGTTTCCTTTGCAAGTCTGAGAGTGGCCCGCCACCGTGGATGTGCGGTTCGGCTCATATGTCTGCAAAGTGGGTGTCTATGTCACCTTCTGTCCCTTGGGGGATGAAGCCATGTGACGTTAGGAAAACAAAACAAAGCTGGACAACTGAAAAGGAGGGATTGCCCCACCAAGACAAAAGCAGTAAATAGAAGGTCAATAACACTCTTGGTGAAATTTGCATCAACTATGAATAGGGCTGTCCGTCAGAGAAACAGCTGATTGCGGATGTACGGGAAGCACCGCTCTGTATGAGAGACTCAAGACAGACAACAAGAGGGACTTGGTAGAGGGGAATGATTGACCTCATTGAGGAAGGTGATGATACATGTGCCCTGGAAAAAAGTGACTCCAGTTAAAAAAAAAAGTGTGTGTGTGTGTGTGTGTGTGTGTGTGTGTGTGCTAATACCAAACTGCTGGAGCTGATTGGATGGTAGATAAGCCACATAGTCCACAGGTGCTGCAAAGACCTGAAGAATGCAGGAATGTGAGCTCTGCACAAAGCACCCTGGATCCGACTAGAACATGGAAATGAAACATGGCCATTCTTCATGTGTCCTACGCTTCAAAGAATGAAGTACCAAATGATGTTTCAGTGGGTTGGGTTGTTCCTGGGGCTCTGTACACTTGGATATCCTAAAGCAAATAGGTCCATAACGGTCTAACATGTAACTTTAAGTGGGTTTGGGTCTTAAAGGTTTCCCGAAACTCATACAGCAGTGCTCAGGACTGGGGTCTCTAGGAGCTGACTGGGTTATGAGGACCCAGATGTCACCAATGGACACATCCGCTGGTGGAGTCATTGCTTGCTGGGCTATTGCGAGAGATGCGGCAGAACTTTTGGAGGCGGGGCTAGTGACTTATGTGCCCTCCACAGGGGCATTTTGTCTCCTACTGCTTCCCTTCTCTGATGTCTTCCAGCCATTAGTGTCCCCCGCCACGTGACTCCACCTCACCACCAGCCTGGAAACAATAGAGATGAGTGGATGGGACCCTCTGACACCATGGGACAACATTAATCTTTCCTTCCACAAGTCTATTTACTCATGGATTTTGTCATAGCGACAGAAAGCTGACTCCTACGGACAATGACTGTAATTCCACCACGGTTTAAAATGGCTTTGCCAAGATTCTGCTTGCCAGGTGGATCTTAGGCTCCCTCACTGATCTACAGAGACATGGCACCGAGAAGTAAACACTTGGGTACTTGGCTTCTGAGAGAGTCCCTCAGTGCCCCCAACAGAAAACAAAACAAAACAAAACAAAAAAACAGAGGTACATAGACATTAGGAGTATCCATACAGGATCTGGTTTCAAAACACAGCTGTGCCTCAGTCTCTGAAGAGCTTGCTCCCAGAAGGCTCTGTAGATATAGAAACTCAAAGATGCACATGTCCCTTATGTCAAATGGCAGAGGGGCAGGTCTGCATCTGACCCCTGCACACTCATGTAGACTGTAAGTGACCCCTGCTTCCCTACTGTGGAGGCCTGCAGAGGTTTCCAAGTGAGATCTGAGCTTGCTTTACCCAACAGAGCTACATTAGAGGATTGTTTGACCATGTGCATGGTTTCTAGGTGATTGGAAGGGTCTACACAGGGCTCAGCTAGGGGGAGGTCTTTTGCTCTACCCCTTGGCATTCCTATAAATAGCCCTTTAGAAGAGACAGGAGGGGCCAGTGGATAAGGATCCAGGCCCTCCCAAGGCTATCCTGTGTTTCTGTTTCTCTCCTCTCTGTCCTTCTATCTAATATCTCTTATCCCTCTCTCCTCAAGAGTACCCTGTCATAAAATGTAGGAGCCAGTCTCCCACCTGGGCTCCCACACCCTACCACACCTATACAGGTCAATGCCATGGAAACCACTGGTTACCATATTGCCTAGAGCATAACAGCCAGAAGAAAAGTCCATACATGTTCAGTACAGACAAAATGAAGTCTTTTTCTGAATACTTTCTGTCTGAAATTGGGACACTTTGCTGATTCAGAACTCCTGAGTGTCACAGACTGATCACACTACATCGAAAAACACAAAGGTATGGGTATCAGGATAGTCCAAAATACCATAGAGAAATGCAGGCATGACTCCAGACCTCTGTTACCATCTTGGGTCCAAGGGGATGACAGCAGGCAGTTTCCCAGAACCCAGGGACAGGGAGACATAAGAATCAGGCAGCCTCTGGGGTGGGAGAGACCCTTCAGGAAGGGGACAAGGGACTACCTGCCCCACATCACATGTATTCGCTTCCCTGTTACCTATATATAGTGACCTTGTTCTGAAGCCAGGAGGCTTTGCCTGCTGTGTTTGTGTCAAGGGGCAGAGACTTGAGAGCACCTGGGACACAGGACATCAAGGAGAGCATCAACCAGTCCTGCCTCCACTGTCTATGTGCTGGGTTTATAGCACCCTGCTTGATACTTGGCGATTGGGGGTCTCAGAGAAAAATATTTTATCTCACAGGTATCTCAGACCTCCCAAACGGGGATAAACTGTGAAGGGGGCCCAGGAGAATGGGACCTGATGGTAGCCATAGGTGGGAGAAGCCGCCTGGCCCAAGCCACCTTCTCTCCATGATGGCTACAGTGCTGTTCCCTTTGTTCCCCCAAGACCACTCTTTTCCCTTTCTCCTTCTCTCTCTTTGTGAAATCTGAGGCCACCAATCCAATGGTGCTGGGGGTGGGTGGGCAGAGGCAGGAAGATCCCCCAGGCCCAATGACCATCTAGCCACTTTGGCAAGTCCTAGGTGCAGTGAGAGACTTCACGTCCCCCAATAAGGTAGAGATTGACTAAGGAAGACAACCAACCAACATCCACATGTGTTGCCACACATGTGAGCACACACATGCACTCATCATGCACACCAGACTGCACATATCAATGTGTGTATCCACAGACAATAAATAAAAAATAATAATCCTAGTGACTTCTATACTCAGTGACTTTTGTTTCTTCATTGACTGAATGAATACCTATGAGAATCACAGACCATCTGCCCCATACTGAAAACCATTCAGCTGGAGAGAAGTTTCTAGAACCTATCCCAAAAGATCACCAATAATGAGGCTCGGTGGACAGCCATAGGTTCGCTTACTTGGCGAACCTCCACTCGGAAATTAGCTGTTGGCATGTAAGTACTAGAGGTGTTTCACATACCTGGACTGTGGCACCCAGTTTTGGGTTCTCAGATGGCAAATGTTGACCACAATTTAGGAAGGACTTCCCCTTCGAGGCAAAGGGATCATCTCCAGTTCCCTGGCCTTCATCACTTCCAATTTCTTCAATATCCCTGCACAGGGTATTCACAGTGTCTTTCTGGGCCTTGTAGATATGATGTACAGACTCTTAAGATGGCCTCCATTTTCTTAAAATTCTGTTTGGTAGAGTCAGTCAAAAGACACTGAGAAGTTAGGATTTCTTCTTCTTCTTCTTCTTCTTCTTCTTCTTCCTCCTCCTCCTCCTCCTCCTCCTCCTCCTCCATCTCCTCCTCCTCCTCCTTCTTCTAGAAGGAACGTGGTCCCAGGAACCTATAGCTGCCTTGCTCCCACTCCAAGTCTTTCCATGGTTCCCCCTTGGCCTTCCTCCTGAGCCTACTGAATCTTCCTTTTGATCAGTCTTTGTATACTATAAGTTCTAAGTGCCCTAAAATGGCCACTACAATCCAATATCCATTTCCTAGTCTTTCAATTGGGCCCTTACAGCTTCCCCGGGCCAGGGTCTCAATTTCCCAAATCTAATTTCCCCAGGCAAGACACAGCTTGCTCTTTTCATACGTTTGTGTCAGGCCGAGCCATGTTGGGCACAGCTGCCTGCTGGCTACCTTTTTCAGGCAAGGCGGCTGAAGCCCCGTCCTAGTTACAAGGGATCCTATGGCCCCAAATAGTTCACCCTGGGCACCAGGGACTCCAGAGACATAGCTTCAAGAGTAGGCATACATGGCCGGTGTCTGTGACATGCTCTCCACCCCAGCCTGGAAACAGACAGCACCACAGCCTCAAACACAGTTGTTAGTCTCAAGCAATTTGCTTGCATTCTCCCAGGAGGTGCAGCCTCCCCAGAACCTGGCTTCCAGAGGACAGAGTCATGTTCAGAGGAATTGTGCTCAGGGCCACCGAGCCCTCTACCACGGGAGCGGATGGAAGCAGTTAGCTCATGTAATGAATTCGTAATGCTGAGCCACTGGCTTCCGCTGGGTGCCTGCTGGCCTTTCAAAACAGTGTGACACTATTGGCTAACAGTACCCACTCTGCTTCTCAGCCATCCTGGGGGGTCATGCTGCTGTACCCCACCCACCTAGACCTACCTCCTCTGAAGTGGCCGTGACAAATTGGCCTTTATTGGCCTGATTTTGGGAACTTCGTGTTATTTGCCTCTGCGACAAGAACAACGCATCTCTGTTTTCTCTGGCTCCTCCCACCTCTGAGATGGTCAAGGGTAGTCTTCCCAGGCTTGATAGAAACAAGGAAATTCTAACGGGTGGGAGGCAGAGATTGTGCTGTGGAGGCTTAGGTAAGTTGCTTAACCTCTGGAGCTTTACTGGATCTACTTCTCATTGGTTTGTTTAGAAACTAGGGTGAGAAATACAAGGCACTCACATAGTTTCAATTGATATATGCTAAATAACCGCCTCCTACTCTCTTGCCTCCCAAATGCTTTCTAATTAGGAGAGCAAGACCCTCAGCAAACAGCTGCAGAGAATTTAGTGTTTTGTTACCCCCCATGGGGTGTTTCTGGGGAGGAAAGTGGAAGCAGCTGAGCCTGCCTGTTGGGTCCCATCTTGCCTTTGCCACTTTCTGTGTGTCTACATCAAGCACCTTAACATCTCCGAGTTTCCCTTAGCATCTTCTGAAATGTGCATTGGCATTTACGCTTACTTAACACTCCCCCTTCCTGCAAGAAAATATCTGGTAGAAGCAAATCGAGGGAGGGTGGGCTTGTTTTGACCCAGGATTTGGGAGGGAATAGCCCATCATGGCAGAGGGAAAGCACGGTGGTGGGAGTATGATTTGGCTGCTTCCATCACAACAGCAGCCAGGAAACAGAGCTGGGAGGAACTGGGGCCAGGCTGTATCCTATAACCCTCATCCCTACCCTTAGGGACCCACTTTCTCCCACCGTGCTCATCTTCCAAAGGTTCCTCATCCTCCCCAAACAGCGCTTCCTGCTGGAGACCAAGTGATGGGTATTTCACATGAGAACCCTAACATGGCCATGTCTTTGTTTACTGTCCTGTATCCCCCATCCCTGGTCAGCACTTGGGACGCAGTGAGTGACTTACACTGAGGCTCTCGAAGAGTGAATAGGAATGTTTCAGACAGAGAAATGGGCCCTGGTGTTCCTAGTGTAGAGACAGTGGGTGGAGATCTACAAGGGAGGCAGAAGCTTCCCCGTCAGTGTGAAGACATGCCCAGGGGCCCAGGGGCCTCTGGGACACCAGTCCAGCATCCTTTGGCAGGGAAGACTAGAAATAGCTAATTTTAGATTGGAGCCTCCTGGGAAGCAAGCATTCAATGATAGAGGAAGAACAGAAAAGAAAGCTAAACAAACCAATCCCTAGTGACATTTTTTTAAACGTTAAATAAAAATTTAAAAAAAAAAAGAAGCAAAAACCTGATTACCTCCATGTTAAAGAGAAATATCACACACTAGATTAGGAGTCTCATACCTGTTCTTCTTCACCTGTCCCGTTTGAACTTCTGTGTGTTTAGAGCACCTTTGATGAGATTGTACATGGTGTGTGTGTGTGTGTGTGTGTGTGTGTGTGTGTGTGTGTGTGTGTGTGT
>CABHPH010161286.1:14184-36822 GCA_902168325.1 Peromyscus nudipes
GAGAAGAGAAGAGAAGAGAAGAGAAGAGAAGAGAAGAGAAGAGAAGAGAAGAGAAGAGAAGAGAAGAGAAGAGGGAAGAAGGGAAGGGAAGGGGAAGGAAGGGAAGGGAAGGGGAAGGAAGGGAAGGGAAGAAGGAAGAGGAAGAGGAATGAATTAAGGTAAAACTAACTCCTCCAAAGGTGTTCTTTGCCTTTGTGTATCTAGCGTGATGTTGAAAATTGAACCCAGGTCCTTGCATGCATTAAACAAATATTTTCCTACATCTGATCTACATCTCTAATCCCTACACATAAAAACTATGTTTTTTAAAATTCCCTCAAATAAAAAGGCGGCATCTGTATGGAATCTATTGAACTCCATCTTACTATTGTTTATAAGTAATCGTGAGTGTTGAAGATGTTATTGTCATGCTTTTAGACATCTAGAGCCTTCACGTTTACTTTTCAAACATTTAATTATCTCATTATCAGAAACTTATGTAGTAATTACTATAGAAAATAGTTGTGTGATTCTCAACACACACAGTATAGGGCATATAATTCATTTAACCTTCACAAGTAATCAGCATAAAGTTATTGTCATTGTTCACACTTTATAAGTGGGAAAACTAGGGTATAATTTGTTAATATACTCCAAAACATTGTTATGTGCAATAAATTCATGCAATTTAACTATTAGTTTTAAAGTAAATTTGAGGAAAGAAAATAAGTTATTTGAATTAATATGTAGAGTAAAAATAGTTTAAGGCTACACAGATCTGAGGTCCACATAAAAATGCACCAAATATAAAGAACATGAAAAATTAAAATGAGTGGACTTCAGACATGCAGGTTTATTCATAAATTATTACAGTCTTTCCTTCTTACACAAACTAATGGTAGATAATGGTTAATGTAAGTTCAGAAAAAGGTTTATATGAAAAAATGTTCTATAACTCCTTTAAAGGAAATATGTTAAAATCCATGAAAAGTGAAAAAAAATGAAGAAAGGAGTATGGAAAAATTTACTTCACAGAACTCCTTTTAGGTAGCTGAGGCAAACTGGGATTGCTGGGCAACTGGCCTGGTTGGAAGGCTTCTGTGGGTGATTATAGTTTGAAAGCTCATATGCATCTCAGTTGCACAATAACAACATTCCCAAGGAGATAATTGGGAGTGAGCTGTGTACAGGGCTAATGCTCATGATTACAACCTTCTCAAGCTGCTGCATGAAGGATTTCAGCAATTTTCAGCAGTACAGGTAGGTGTTTAGCATAGCTTATAATGTAAAAGGAAAGTACATAGAAGAGTTGAAGCAAAGTTAACTGTGAACTGTCTAGGTTGATAGTGTTCAGTGCTTATAAAGGAGGCTACCAGGGTCGAGAGGGCTCCAACTACTTACACTAGGATGTGTCTTCATCCCCAGCCTTGCCTTGCCATGGAGATGAAGACTGTGATGTGTCTCAGTGCACCAGGGCACAGAGACGCACACAAACGAGCAGATAAATTCAGTTTGCTCTTGCCTGGCTCTGTTGCCAGTGTTGCAACTCCAGGGCTGCGCTGGTATGTTAACAACTAACTGTGAAAGGGGAAAATGGACAAACAAACAAACAAAGCTTTGTAGCCCTTGATAGATTTCATGTTTGAAATATTCCCACCACAACTGATCGCAAGACACATGAACACACTGAATGTGGAGTTGAGTAAAATTATATGGATTAGCTTGTGAACTGATTCCACACACAGCGCTAGAACATGATCAGATACTAAATTCAGTTTTTCATTTTAATTATTTCTATTGAATTGGAATATAATCAATGCATATATTTAATATACAATATAACAAGTTGACATGCTAATGCTGACATGAAACCAGCACCAAAATGAAGGTCATAAATACGTCTTTAACCCAGAAAGTTTTGGATATTCCCATCGTTTTGCTAAATACTATTGTAATTGAAATGAGCCCCAGCCATTTGCAGGCTCTCTTCTGTAGCACAGAAACTTTGGAAGAACAACCATGAAAATCGCTGACACACCACACTGTCCACTGTATTTCAGAATGTATAGCATAGCTTAGTCACCTACAGATTTTTAGATACATACTGAAAGCTTTTAAATAACTTTAGTGTTTTAAAAATGGCATATATTTTCTCTCCCCCTTCATCACTCCCTCCTTCCCTCTCTCCTTCCCTCCCTTCTATCTTATCTCTCTGACAGGGTCCAGACTGGCCTTGGTCCCTCAGTCCCCCTGCCTTCATATCATCGGTTCTGAGGTTACAGACACATACCACTCTATCTAGCTGACATCTCAATATTTTGAAGGGAAATATTCCATCAAGTTCAAAACCATGATTTCCTGTTATGTTCAGATGCCTGCAGATTTACAGTGTGTATTTTAGCTCAGCTTTCTTGCAAATGCTATGAAGCATGTTAAATATACAGTCAAATTTCCCATATTCAAGGTCACACTGTTTCGTATATAATTTATTCTTTAATCGTGTTTCCAAGCCCATACTAAAAATATAAACATTAACTATAATCCTCATGTGAACAATTTTCAGACTGAGTAAGGCATGGCTAAGTAAGTCTGGAGGCAATAAAAACAGCCAAGCATCCTCAGCTAAACAGGAAAAGAAGTCCCACTTAAGTTGTGTGGTAGCATTGGAAATAATATTCTTATTTCTTATTTTATGAACTGTAATTTTGACTGTATTACATAAATACAATAAGAGTATATTTTATACCTTTCCTCCTCCCTTCTTTTGTAAAAGTTTTATGGCATTTTATGGTGTGTGTGTGTGTGTGTGTGTGTGTGTGTGTACATATGTATCACAACATATGTGTCAAGGTCAGAGTAAAATTTATGGGAGTCAATTCACTCCTTCCAAATGTTAGTCCCAGGGATCAGACTTGGGTTGTCAGTCTTGGTGACAAGTGTTTATACCTGATGAACCATCTCACTAGGTCACCCACAGCTCTTCTTAACCTCAATATGCCCATCCTTTATTAAGGTTCCTAGTTCTTAAACTATCCAAATTTTCTTTGACTTATTTTCTTTATCACCTTCCTGGGTTTCTTATATGATGCTGGTCTTTCAAAACCCAGTGGTTTTCAAGGGTCTTTGGTCTAGAGATCTTGTAGTAAAACTTTACTTGTTAAATTTAATCTAATTTTTATAGTTAGGCCTCTTTGAATTGAATACCCAAACCCATTACTTCAACTCAGAAATTTTCTCAAGCTTCAGATTTATTTATAGAAGTTTTAGCCGGGTGGTGGTGGTGCATGCCTTTAATCCCAGCACTCAGGAGGCAGAGGCAGGTGGATCTCTGTGAGTTCGAGGTCAGCCTGGTCTATAGACCGAGATCCAGGACAGGCTCCAAAACTACACAGAGAAACCTTGTCTCAAAAAACCAAAAAAAAAAAAAAAAAAAGAAGTTTTAGTTTGACAGCCTGATGGTTAATTATTGTTGTAAACTGATGAGATTTAGAATCACTATGGAAATAAGCCTCTGGGCACACCTGTGTGAGTTTCTATATTAAGTTAGTTAAGATAGGAAGACCCACCCTAAATGTAGTCAATACCATTTCATGTATTTGAAATCTCAGACTAAATGAAAAGAAAAAGCCAACTGAGTGTCAGCATTCCTCATTTTCTTTTTTCTGACTGCAGATCATTTGTGACCCACGGCCTTGAGCTCTGACCACTGTGATGGACAGTATGCCTTTGAATTGTAAACTTAAAGAAATTGCTTCATGGTTGGTATTTCATTGTAGCAACAAGGAAATAACTAATGTAGACGCCAACTGCTAGAAGTTCTTCATGTTGTTATGGAAGTTCAATTTTGATGTAAAATGACTGTATATCTTCAGACTAAAATTGATTTGTGTCCTTTGTGATTTCCATATCAATTGTACCAAGATTAAGTTTCGTAAAAATCATTTCTATTTCTTTTAAATTATGTGTGTGTGTGTGTGTGTGTTGGGTTTGGGTGTCTAAGTCCAGGCAGTGGCAAATACCAGAAAAGGGAGTTGGAGTCCCTAGACCTGAACTTATAGGCAGTTGCGAGCCTCCTGTTGTGGGTCCTGGGAATTAAAGTTGGATCCTCTAGAAGAGCAGAAAGTATTCTTATCTTAATCCCAAGCATAAATACTTCAGGGAGCTCCCAGAATTGTCTGCTGAAAGTGTCCAATCATTCTTCCACCCTAAAAGATTCTGTTATTGTTATTAATATGTTTATGTGTTTTGTAGTGATAAAATAATTCCTAAAAATGCAATAGTACTTAAAGTCAAACAAACATGATTCAAAATATGTGAAGCCAATTAAATTTTTCTTGGTTATTATCCTGAAATGGTGGTGTAGAAGTAGAGATTGTAGAATAAAGCCTTATCAATGGCCTTGATATTTTGAGGTACCCTGAGAAGCACATCAGATCTACTTAGATCTATGTAACAGATATGAAACTGATTAACTGTGTGATAATATTCACTGCTTGGCATGTTAAGCCCTTCACGACATACTTCTCACTTTCCTCTGATCCCAGAAATATGAAACAATTTGCCCTTTCCTTAGATCCTGTGTTGCAATTAATTGCCTGTCCTTTGGAAATGATTCTTCCTTGTGCTAATTGCCTTTAAGTCTCCTTGCTCAGGACCACTTGGCCCTTGAAATCAGCAAGAGTGAAATAAGTAGCACTTCCTAAAACATCTGTGTTTGAACAAAATCAATAACGTGCTTGCTCTGAGGGAGCATATGTTCTTGGGAGAATCAGACAGTAAGTAAACCAATGCACAAAGCCTAGTAAAAGGGAAATGGTCTAAATCATCTCTTAGTGCCATGTCGGCATGTAAGGGACACAGAAATTTTTACAGTGTCATGTACAGTGTTAGGTGTGTCCTGTGGGGCAGGGAGGCCGGGAGGGCAAAACAGCTTGACCACACAGTTGCCATGACAGTCTTACTGGCAGGCAACCCCCAGATCTAGGAAAAGCTGTAAGGTGATACCACTAAGGGTTGGGCTAGCATCTAAGAGGAAATACCTAACATCTCAAACATTTCAACCATTAGATAAGATTAGGTAAACTCACCAGAGCCTGAGCCCAGCACACACCTATTTCCCTTTCTCCAAGATAACCCTGGACAAGTGTCAGCCAATCAGGTCCTGAATTCTGAAAATCCCCTCACCCCAACCTCTGCTATGATAAAAACCCTACTCTTCTTGGTCTTGGGGCTCTCTGCTCTCACCACTGAGCCTGACAGATGGAGAGTCCAAGCTTGAGCTTGAAATAAAGGTTCTTTGCTTTTGCATACATATTAGGTGTCTCCGTGGTAGTCTTTGAGGGGGTCCTCTCGATCTGGGCATAACACCTTTGTGCATTTGCTCATTTTAATTCATAAAACTGTAGTAAGAGATAAACAATGTTAGTCTGCTTCCTTTGCATCCAAGGAGGCAAAGGTCAAGAGAAAATTTACCTGTAACCACACTAATGAAGAGTATAATAATTGAATACAAATGAGAAACTTTGAGTTTCCAAAATCAGCCACTTTCACTTATGATGTTATTACACTGAGCTAAAAAAAAAACTTTTTGGAGCCTTGGCATGGTAGACATACCAGTAATCTGAGCTCTCATGAGATAGGAGGAAGATGATCTGAATTCAATTCACTTAGTTAAATTTCTTAGTCTAACTTGATTCAACTAAACTCTAGCAAGCTTTGAGGAAATTTTTACATGTACATAAAAATCACAGGACTCAATGAGGAGTAGTGAATCTGAAAAACATACTATCAGATCTCCACTGATATGAGAAATAGGAAGGAATAGTATCCAGCAGCGTGTGTTAGAGTGAAATGGCAAAAGAAGGTTGGGGAGAGCTTAAATGGTTCCCAGAGTACCTGGTGTTGAAGGCCTTTGTTTCTGTATAAGCACCAAACTAAGGCTTTAGGTTTGCATTTTGAAAATGCTTCCAGCTTTACAATAAGAGTCTCAAATGATAGATGTGAGCTTCAGATATAATCACTAACACGTGCCTTCATAGGAATACATGGCGGTTACAAGGATATAGTGAGAATAAATAAAGTCAGCAACATTAAACCCTGGATATTGGAGAGCGGGGACTGCAGGTTGCTGCTGTCCAGCTGCAGAAAACACTGCATCTCTTCTGACAGACAGAAAAATCATTTCTCCATAGAGTCCAAATAAATGCTCTCCTTGAAGCTACCAACATAAATCCCCAGGACAAAAAAAAAAAAAAAAAAATCACAGCTCGGCTGATAATTTGGATTCCAAATCAGTTTTTTTAAATCTTATAACAAAACTAAGAAAGACAAGAGGGAATTTAGTATGATTTAGATGGGCATGATTTGATATCAGAAGAGAAGTAACTCAAATTTATCTCTAATTTCATTAAACTTAATAAATTAAAAATTATCCCTTTACTGGAAAGTAGAGGACAAATGCATCTTTGTGTTTTGTTTTCCATTTAGGGTATTTATTTATTCTATTATGCAAAATGATTTCAAGATACTAAATAAAACTTTCGTTTATCAAAGAATAAAATTTGTGTTATTATATCAATTTATTATGCATGTTTAAAATTTTTGATAGTATTTTGGGGAAAGAAAATATTGCTTTAATGGTATAATGTGATATTCTAAATTTTAAGAACAAATATTGAAAAAGTTATCTTCTTGAATTATATATTTAGGATTTTTTAAAATAATTTAATCTGCCATACATATAATTCTGTATCATAATTTTTTCATGTACATTTTATTATTTCTTACTCATCATTTTAGTAGCCAATATTGTGTTCAATTAATGTCATGTAGTTACTCCATCTTGCTTCTAGATAATTATATATTAACTTAAAATTTCTAATATATTATAAATTTTGTTTGCCTGATTTTAAAGAGACTCCTAGCATGTTACATATTTTAAGATTTTCTTCAACATTATAAAAATAAGCTTACAGAGGATGCTCAAAAGGAAAATAAACCTTTCCTCATTTTCATATCTTCATATTTTAATCAAACAAGTGGGTGGTGTCCTATTTTTATGTAGATCTGCAAAAGAGGTAACAATCATGTTTTTCAAATTAGTGTATTTTTTAAAATCCAATACTTGGCAGCAATTTTATTATTAAGTATTTATTACAGGTATTATTTGTGTTCATTTCACAGACAACTAAGGACCCAGCATTTGAAAAGTATTATTCTAGAATTTAATAAGGGTGCTGCAGGACCAGACATCTCAGGAGAAGAGGATAGTTTTGTGGAGGGAAGAATGACTTCTCTTCTGAGTGCACTGAGTTTATACAGACTGCCTGTAGAAAAAATGGACTTGCATGATAGATAGGCTGAATGCACAGATCTGGAAGTTGGAGTCAAAGGCATTTTCAGTGACACTGGCTTTATAAAGTTGTCAGGTACAAGTGGACTTGAGATCATGGAACCGAAAGAGATTTCACCAGGAAAATTCTCAGCCTGTGAAGGAAAGGCGGTGTGCACTGGGTTCTGGCAGGATGGATGCATTTGGCAAGAAGAAAAAAGAATGCCCAAAGAACAAAGGAAAACAGATAAAAGAAAATTTGAGTGGAAAGTTGGAAATCAAGAAAGGAGGCAATATGAGTGATAGGACATCAATCATTTGGTAATATGGTTGCTATTGGGATCTTGGTTAAGGGACGTTTTGATGATGTTCCCGGGCTCAAGGGAAACTTGACTGGGTTGAAGGATATCCGCCTGATGTAATAGGAATAACTGATTGAAAGGACGAATACGGCAAGTGGGAAAGATGCTTGACTGTGCTCTTGTAGACTATAGTAACCCATCTCCTGACTAGGTGAATGGAGCTCAGGCCATTCTTAGAGACCCCAAATTGACCTCTTCAATATCTATAGTCCTGGGTTCAGATTAAGTACATGGGGGCTTGACACAGACTGTTCTTAATCCATCACAACAGATTCACCATCAGAAAAAGCAAAACTACAACCTGTCATTCCAAATGGATACAACCAAATTGTCTTGTGTTGTTCTCCCTCCAAGGCACTGCCAACAATCAGATGTGTTAAATGATGAA
The DNA here is from genome assembly GCA_902168325.1 of Peromyscus nudipes. NCBI lineage: Eukaryota > Metazoa > Chordata > Mammalia > Rodentia > Cricetidae > Peromyscus > Peromyscus nudipes. The sequence continues at coordinate 22,244 of CABHPH010161286.1, forward strand.
CTACTCAAAAAATCAAACTAAGAGATACAAAAAAAAAAATACGTGAAACCAGTAGGATACATTGCAATGATGGCAGCTGCCTTTTCCAATTTGCATGCTGTTTCTGTTTGCCAAGAGCTGTGAGGAAGCAGTGGGATTATTGTGGTTTTGAGCACATATGATTCATCTATATTTGCTTTGCAAAAGAAAACACATTGTAAGGCACCAAGGAAATTCATGTAGGCATCTCCTTCTTCACCCATCCCAGATGGACGACCTTTAAGCAGTGCAGCCCTGACAGTGAGTTCCAGCTGCACACTTGCAGAAGGGTTAGAAATAAAAAGTACTATGATGACTTCTCACATTCACATATAATTACCACGGCCATTCTTTGAATCTGAACATGATAATCCTTTGTTCTACTTTTCTTTTATTTAGGAAAAAAAAACAAAACAACAACAACTTACTTACATCTGTGCTTTCCTTGTGTTTTATATTCAAACATTAGCAGAACTACCCGTCACTTTAAACTCATAGCATTTTATTATTGATTGCACTTAATCCTGAATTGTACAAACTTTAATTGCATGCATTGAACAAATTTACTACTAAGTACAAAGGAATGTTGAGCATAATGATCTCCTTCTCTCAAGACAGTCCCAAAATGTTGGCATTACTAAATCTTATCAATAGAGAATGTCTCCAAAAAGATGGTTTAAGGATGTGCTTCAGGTAGAGTTTATTGACTTCCTCCCACAGATTATAAGGATTTCTCTGCATTGTAATCATAATAGCAATTCAAGAAAAAAAACACTGAAAATCAATGACATCCAGTGTTTATTTATGAAGACCTCAAGCCTTAAATAAAAAGAAGAAATCTCTGCATTGAAGGTGTTCACAATGCTAAAGGGAAAAGTATATCAATGGTGGGAGTTAACAGCAGCCTGTGAATGTCACAGCTAAGAACTGAAGTGCTGCTACCCAGAGTGCTGGTGCTCAGTGTGTATGGCATAGAGTGGGTTCACAAGAGTTCTGAAGAGAGGCCATGCTGCAGACTGAGGATCACCATGGACATATTATTCTTTCACCTAGTGTCATGGAATATTTTTGAATTAACCATATACTGTGGACAGAAGTTTCTCTGTCCCGCCTGGCCCCACAGTCTGGATGGATCTCTCCTACCCATAGTCCTGTAGGCACTTCTAAAATAATCAGAGTCTTTTATTAATTACAAACTGCATGACCTATGGCTTAGGCATCTTGCCAGCTAGCTCTTTCATCATAAATCAACCAATTTCTGTTAATCTATATATTGCCATGTGGCTGTGGTGTTATCAATCTGCTGGCATGTTGCTCCTTGGGTGGCAGGCTGGCATCTCTCATTTCTGCTTGTCTCATTCCTGTATCTCTGCTTGGATTTCCCTCCTACCTCTAAGCTGCCTTGCCATAGGCCAAAGCAGCTTATTTACTAACCAATGGGAACAACATATATTCACAGCATACAGAAAGACACCCCACAGCAATATACCTTTCTGTCATTGAGATAAAAATCAAGTCAAATGATGAAACTTAAAAAAAAAAACCTTTCCCTAAAGCCACAAATTGCACCAGCTGACATTCTACAGATTGATGAGGAATAAGTTCACATTTCATCATCTACACTTACAATTATATGAAGAAGTCAAGGAAGAAAACAAAATAAATTGATAATAAATGTGAATTTAATATTACAGTGTATGAAGTAGGTAGATTTTTAAGCTAATCTAATTAATTCCTGAGTTAAAACTCATGGGATAGATAAAATGACTGTAAGTTTCGGGCAATTAAATGCCCAGTGTTTGTACATATAATTACTTTCCTGCGTACTGTATAATTGCTTTCGTTAAATAATAGAGGACAAATATCTAAATATTATGTCTTCAGGAATGAGGTGTAATATATACACACCAGGTACGTGGTGCTAATAAAAAGGATGGCATGGAAAATTTTAATTGCACAACTCCTCATTTTCTTTTGAAAGCTGTAGACACAGAACACCATAACAACATAATGTTGGTGAGCTTACCAAAAAGTTAAGACAAATTTCCCAGAAGGGAGGCATTTGGCACAAGTGGGAGAGATTTACTTAACAAACCAGTCAGCATAAGTGCGACAAAATGCTCATTATAGATATTAAGGAAGCCTAGGGAATCAAGTGATGTGTTTTTAGGAGCTGCTGAGCAAAATTACCCTCTACAGCCACATAAAAACATTAAGTCCTTTGACATGTATTTAAAAATATATAACACTACATTGGAATTTTGACTTTATTTTCTTAATGTATAATGACTCAATTCATTTTTTAAAAGACTTTCCAGCTGCTGGAACAATAATCTTTGAGTAAACTTGGGGATTTTGATATTATCTTGTCTCACAGACAAAATAACAAAGACAACCATCAATTCTATTCATTTATTATGTGCAAAGACATTTCATTATAACTATGTGTTTAATCCCATGGACTGAATTTTCCCTCCTGGTCTTTATACTTATTAAGTGTATTTAATAAATGAGCTGACATATAAAATCCTAAACAGATATTTAATGAAGCATCTTATAAGTAAGTCATTGTACAGTGGGCCATGAATGGCAGCATAATATACTACAAGTTCTTTTTCTATGTGTTGTTTTAACTTGTTTTACCAGATACACAAGAAACTAGCAATAAATGGCATTATTCCAAACACATAGAATTACATCTCCTTCCTCTGATGTCCTTGTCAAGAACTAGCCATACAGTCATAGAGTGCTTTAGCGGGAACCCAGGTGCCAAAGGTCTCCTTTCTCTTTGTAGTCACAATCTACCTTTCTACAAAGTTCTATTAGTTTGTCTGTGCTTATAAACCTCTTGTCAGATTCCTCTTTCATTTATGTCTTTATTTTCATCTTGTATCACCTGCAGATTGATTTTAAAGCTTGATCCCAATTTAGAAACTAATCTCGCTAATAGCTGCATTTAACAATGAATATGAGTTCCAAGGCTCAGTTCAAATCAAGAATCTTATTTCTTCTGACATTTGTATTAGTATAAATGACTTGTAATGACTGATACAAGTACTGTTGTGTTTTCTTTGCTGTATATATAATACAATTTGCAATCAGTACATGATTCTTAGTAATTATGCTATTAATGTTACCAAAACATTTACTTTTGAAATTACATTCTTTAAAATAATTTGCACTGTATTAACTCACCTATGAAATCACTTAGAGAATACATCAATTTTATCCATTTTTTATTTGCTGTGCAAGTAATAAGAGATAGAAATGAATCTGATTTATACTTTATAAACTGATTCACTAATGTCATATTGCAAGGTTACTCAGAGGAAAACAAGAAAAATCTAGTATCTACATGTTCCAGGAAATTGAGATGCGTCCTACATATTACCAGAGACTAAAATTCTCTGACTCTTTTGTTAAATGTCCCATTTCATTAAATACTACAGATCATTTTAGATGCATAACCTTAGTTGTTACTCTATGTGAATATTTGTAGAGTGAACTATAATTATGGTACAGTTGCAACAATAAAATGGCAATGCAAGGGTTTTAGGTAAAATATTAAATTAAATCTCATTATTTTAATGTTGTTTAATATCAGTTTTAGTAAAACTTTTATAGCTGGAAAAAACTATCAGTGTTGTATGTTAGGTACTATTCTCGGTGATACAGGCACACATACATAACACACATACAGGCTTTTCTTTTAGTGAAATAATTGTTTGGCTATATATGTTTTTATATGCACATAAATGTGCCACTAAGAATATATAATATATGTATGTATACACAAATTTAGAAAGAATATATGTATGAACATATAAACACATATGTCACTAGATATATACATATTTGAATATATAGAAAACAGCTATACATACTTTCCTAGTCTATATTTATTGAAATAGCCATTGAAAAATAAAAAAATTGAAATTGTATGTACTGCTAGTACCTATTACCTGTGGATAAAAAAGGAGAACAGAAGGAGTGACCATGTAATTAATTCTTGGATAGCAGTTTCCTCTGAGATGAAAACCTTCCACCTCTTAATGAAGCTCATTAAGATAAGGATATGAAAGGAGAGAAAAAACCCACAACTGGGTGGTATAAGATAGGATGTTTTCAGGGAGGTAAAACAACACGATATTCTAAGGGAAAGTGAAATGTTCCACCCTGCAGAAAAACTCATCAACCTAAGGAAGTAAACAACTCAAAGGATTTAAGAGGTCCCTGGAACTGGCCAGATTCACCAGGCTCCACCTTCCCCAATTGTATGTAAGCACTAAAGACTTCAAAGAGGCACTTGCAGACAATCTGAGCTGCCTAGGAAAAGCTTAGACCGATTGAGCTACTTGGAAAGTGTACTGTCCAACTTGTTAACCTGCTGGTTGGCTGTTCATTTAGCTATCCAGGTATCTAGACTTCACAAGCTGTCATTCATGCCTTTTGTGATGCAGCTGTCTTTGAGTCATTTCTGGTGTTGTAAGAAACCTTCACTCCTGCTCCTGTAAGTAGCCCCGATAAAACTCACTGGTGAGTCACCAAGTTGGACTTTGGTCGTCTCCTTACTTATTGACTTATTTCTCTATCTGGGGTGAGTGGTCATTTGTTCACATCACTGCAGGAATAGTGTCAGACAATACTTATTCACGTTCTGGCGATGTGGTACAGACTAGTGTGGTAAGATGAGCTTTTACATAGAGTGAATGATATTAACCATCCTAAAATGCTTCCATGGAACAATATGCATTTGATATATCTAAGCAGTCTTGATATGTGGATGTTGCTTTAGCTCATTTACAAGAATCTTATGGATTTCATTTATCCTTGGTATAATTCTTCATTGGATTGTATTTTTTTAATGGAACCCTCAAATACTTTAAATAACTGAAAGATTATTTCTTATAAAGCTTGGACTTCAGTAGATATTCAGCAAGTACAATCACTGCCTCTGTGACTACTGGGTGTTTTACACTAAACCATCTCGCCTTAGAAGCCAATGTAGCCAAAACTGGTCGTGAACTCTTGATCTTCTTGTCTCCGTCTTCTCAGCGTAGTCTAACATTCTACATCACATGACATTGGCCGCATGACACGGCTATAACAGTCATGAACTCACTCTAGGTGTGGTTATTGTCCCAAGACCAGCACAAGATCAGGCCAGTCAGCACTTCATTATGGATGGAAAAGGAGCTCAAGAGGCCCCATCCTTCACTGAGGAACTGTTGTCAGTCAATGGTTACTTAGGAGGGAATGCTGCTTTTTTTCATTGGTAAGGTTACAGATAAGTTTCCTTCTCTTCAGTGAGTAGCCTTCTGCCTAGTATTAGCCAAGCGAATCTAATTTACCTCGGTGGGTCCCACATAAAAAGAGATCATGAAACTAGGATGAGGACTTGTTAGAGAGAAAAAGAGTTTCAAGAAGAGGGGGAGTGAGAGAAGGCATGAGTGTGAAGAACAGAATTAACTCATGATATACATGTACGAAATTATTAAATTTTTTTTGTTTTGGTTTGGTTTGGTTTTTTGGTTTTTCAAGACAAAATTTCTCTGTGTAACAGTCCTGGCTGTCCTAGACCAGGCTGGCCTCAAACTCACTGAGATCCACATGCTTCTGCCTCCCGAGTGCTGGGATTAAAGGTGTATGCCACCACCACCCAGCCTGTTAAAGGTTTTTTGTTTGTTTGTTTGTTTTTGTTTTTTTTTTGTTTGTTTTTAATGAGCAAACAAGGAAATCTAATGTAACATACCTTGCTATAAGCTTGGCACACTCTAAACCTCAATTTTGCTGAAAAAAAGTTTATCATCTCCTATAAAAAGTCTTAGCTGAGACTTTTATTTTTAGAACCTAGGATTCTTGACTCTACAAAAATTCTAATATTCTTCATCTCCTCCAAAGCTCTCACTTGATCCACAGGCTACTGTTTTTTCTTTCTTTTTTTTTCTTTTTTTTGGGGGAGGTTTTTCGAGACAGGGTTTCTCTGTGTAGCTTTGCGCCTTTCCTGGAACTCACTTGGTAGCCCAGTCTGGCCTCGAACTCACAGAGATCTGCCTGGCTCTGCCTCCCGAGTGCTGGGATTAAAGGTGAGCACCACCACCGCCCGGCTACTGTTTTTTCTTGTCTGAACCACAATAACAACCATCTAACTGCTCTTCCAGCTTTTGTCCTTATTCTGTACAGCGCATTCTGAACACATTAGTGAGGGCAATTGTGGGAAATCTTTGTCAGCCTCCACAAGCAATTACTATAAAACACAAGTCAATCTGTGCCAGTCCTCTGTCCACGAAAACTGAGAAAGTCCCACATCATCAGGCTGATTGGCACTCCTTGAGTTTATGACTTCAGTCTTCCTGAGCTGTTTCTTCCTCAAGGCTCAAGCAGGCTTTTACTTCAGAAATCCTTGTTCCTTTGCCCTTTAATCCAAAAGCTCTTGATGTACATGACATCATGACTTGGTTTATCATCTATGTTTGCATTTTAACTTCAAAACGTCCTCCTGCTGAGGTTAAACCTGTCAGCTCTCTGTAAAATTACAAACCAGATCTTCCTTCTTTTTTGTGTGCTATTCTAGATTTGATTTATGTTGGATACATCTTCTTTACCCATTTATCATCTTTTCTTTGTGGTACTTGGAATTGAAGATATGGCCTCATTCGTGTTAGAGCTATACCTCCATACAGGTTTTCTTACAATATGAAATATAATTATTTATCATATTTACTATATAATTACATCAGCTGCCCTGTATTAATGAAAATACATCATCAAGGTTATCAGTCTCTGTGTGTTCACTGCTATGCCCTTTACTGTCTGAAAAACTGCTGTTCATCAAAGTCATTCAGTCAAGTCACATTTAATAAGTGAATGGAAACATAATTCTGAACTTTCTAATTCCACTACTATTTACTGGAAACCACTTTACATATATATCACAGACAAGGAGTTGACATATATGGCATAGTGTCCAGATCAAAATGTTTCCACATTACAGTGGTTACTTCAGTTCTAGATAAGATTATCTTTTTTCTTTCAGATATGGAAGGTGATAATGTTTAAAGAACAAGGTATTTGACTATTCCATATTTGTATATAATAAAAAGCTACCTATAGTTCATTTAAACTAAAAGGGATATGGCAAAACATTTTAAATCTATCACAGAGTTGTTCCAGGCATCACTTGAGAAAACACTTGTATTTAATGTGAAAGAACAAGCATTAAATATGATAAAATTCTGCAACATGCAGTCTTATCATTTGAAGTAAATTATTTCAAATTTTTTGTTCTTAGTTTCTATTGTTTGATATTCCCCAACCAAACATAAATTATATAAATGAGGAAAGAAACAAGAACACTCAAAATATTTCTGTTGTAGATGGTTAAATCCAGATGATAATTTGTCATAGACTGAGAACAATTTCTAATCCCTCTAGGTGTAAGATGTAAATTACTCTACCATGAATAAATAATAAAAGGGGCTTGAGAAGGAGTTAATTTCCTATGTGTGTAGAAGGAAGACATGTATGCTTTCATGTGGAATAAGCAAAGGTAACAGATCAATGAAATTTAATTGTGTGTGTGTGTGTGTGTGTGTGTGTATCAGCAAGATAGATGTAGAATAAAGATAAAGAAAAGAAAAATGGTCAGGGAACTAAAGAGAAGGAAGAACATGAAAAACTGAAGAGAAACATCGCAGGATGACATGCTGAATCCTGAGTCTACTATGGAAACCTCAGAATCTAAGCTCATGCTAAAAGCCTGAGGAACAGAAAACTTACTAAAGGGTCTTATTTTTAAGGCAATGGATAATAATTTTTAGAAACAATTGACAAATGCAATACCATTAAGGTAAAATGAAATATATGATAAATGTTTCTCCCAATTTGTACCTCTAAAGCAAATAATTGATAAAAAAAAATCTCCTACTAAATGCAGGGTATTATAGAAGTTTCTTTACTTTAAAATTTCCTCCAAATAAAAAGTAAACTTAGCAAATCTTTTATTATAAGTGAAATTACAGTCATTTGAATTCAATTATAGAGCATTACGATGTTTTCACTTTGACATATAGGACATCTCACCTTCCATGAAAGATTAATTAAAGTAAGTTTTAAATGAATTTAACTGAATGTATGCTGAGGACAAGATTCATTAAAGCTGCATTATTAGTTCGTTTCTAGGATATTTCTTGTTTTTAATTGTTCATGCTTATTCTTATTTTTTAGTGTTTTTTAAATTTTATTTTATGTGCATGAGTGTCTTGCTTACTTGTGTGTCTGTACATTGTGTACATGCCTGGTACTCTGGAGGTCAGAAAAGGCATCTGATACCCTGGAAGTTGAGTTATGGAGAATTGTGAGAAGCTGTGTGGGTGCTGGGAATCAAACCCAGGTCTCTGAAAAAACAAGTACTCTTAACCACTAAGCTATTTCTCCTGCCCAACACCAGAATATTTTTACATTGAAATTTCTTCTCTTATATTTGCCATGCTACTTCCTTAGCTTCACCTTAGATTGGACCACATATTTCACAGAAGAAAATCCGACTTTATGTGATACTTATGAAATATGACTCAAATCCTAGTGCTACTTAAGAATGGATTTAATGAGCATGAAAATGTTCCTTTCAGCTGGAAATCCAAAATGCTTCTCTTCTTTTATGATTAAAACAGAAAAATGAAATTGACAACTTATTTTCTGACAATATAACTGAAAATTACCTTGATGGAGTTAATTTCACAAATAATTGTGGTATTTTGTACAAAGGCTCAGAGTAAAATATATGCTAGAGTGTAACATCAACAACAGTCAAATTAACAACATGGAGGCATTTGTCTGTCAATGTCATAATTCTGATATATCAAACTTATTAATTCTAAAATTACCATTTTGGACCTTTAAAATTTTAGCTTTCTTTAAAAATGTATCCTAAACAGAGATAATAACAACAGCATATCACTTCAAAGTATAAATGAGGTTAATTTATGATGTCCTATTTAGTTTTATCAAAATTTCCTAAATAGCAATCATAATCATATATGATAATATTTACTTTCTTGCCCTCTCTCTATCTCCAGTGTCTCTGATTGATACTTTTCATCTCAAATTCTGATTCTCCTTCCTAGGGCTTACTGTCAGAATACCAGGAATAACCCTGAATACACGTCCGTTAGTGCTACACATTTTGTTTTTCTTTTTGTTTTTTTGAGACAGGGTTTCTCTGTGTAGTTTTGGTGCCTGTCCTGGATCTCGCTCTGTAGCCCAGGTTGGCCTTGAACTCACAGAGATCTGCCTGGCTCTGCCTGCCAAGTGCTGGGATTAAAGGTGTGTGCCACCACCACCAGCACTCAGCTAATGTTACACATTTTAATACTATTTACTGCTGTGGGATGTTCTGTATGCTGTGAATATATGCAGCTCTGATTGGTTGATAAATAAAACACTGATTGTCCAGGCAGGAAGTATAGGTGGGACAAGGAGACAAGGAGAATTCTGGGAAGAGGAAGGCTGACTCAGGAGACACCAGCCTGCCGTCCTGGGAGCAGCATGTGATGGCACACAGGTAAAGTCATGGAACACATGGCAACATATAGATTAACAGAAGTGGGCTGAGTTCAAGTGTAAGAGCTAGTCAGTGGTAGGCCTGAGCTAATGGCTGAACAGTTTTAATTACTACAAACCTCTGTGTGTTTACTTGGGTCCAAGCGGCTGAGGACCGGGTGGGACACAGGAAAACTTCAGCTACAATTTATAATCCTCTATTGTCTTATCTATTTCGATATCATACTATAAAATCATTCAAAGTTGTGTTTTATTTTTTAGATAACACTTGCTGCCCAGCAAAAGCTGTACACGTGCAATTACTTAATAGAGAATCAACCCCTCCCCCATGTAACATGCAAGCCTGGAAAAAGAGGCTTTTCTCTTGGTCCAGACCAAACCTGGGTTATAACTACATCTCCATTTCTTTCTGTTCACACACTTGGCTTAGGCATATGTGTTAGATACAACAGTGCCCAAGGAGAAACCAGAGGAAGCATTTAGGGTGATGACTGGAGATGCCTATTATGTCTTAGAAAATGAGTGAGGAAGGGATGACCACTCTCCTCCCTTCAAGACTTTGGAGTCCCCACTAATGGACCCACAAGTGTGACAAAAATTCTGCAACCACATGGGAGATTTCCTAGAGAAAATAAGCATAGAAAGAGAAGCTGTGTTCTTCCCTGAATTACCTTCTGAAGCCCTGTACCTTTGGGGGTATGAATGATGATCAATTCCTTTATAATTAAGTCTAATTTGTTAGGGTTTTCTGTTGTCTGAAGTCATAGGTATCCTAAATAACATAGATTTTTAATACTATATCAAGCTACACTTCAAATACATTAAATGAATAATAAAATTGAGTTTCACTGTAGACTGTGAATATCAGACAGGAATATTTGGTAAATACATCATCTTATGCACCAGGAAAACACACTGTAGGAAATGAAAATAGAATCTGCAAAGTAAATGTCCAATAACTGAAACCAAAAAAAATGGAATGTATTATAAGGATAATGAATGGATTCTACAAATGATTTATACTTTGTTTAATGAAGCATGTCTTTCCAGATGAGAAGGCGCAAAGGCATAGTATCCCACTGTTATTTTAACCTCGAACTGCTGAATGGAAGGCACAGTTTGATGCACAAAGCACACCTAATGCCGGCCTTTTGATTTGGATATTAAATGACACAGCCTCAAAGTTGCCCATAGAGATCCTTTCTGATGTCAAGATTTAATTAATACTCTTGGTTGCAACCACTGTGGTTCATTTCTGAACATTGGTTTATAAAGAGCAGAGTCATTGAGGGCACCAGGTGGACTTCATACTGATCTCATCACAGGGGAAATATTCCAATGTTCCCATCAGCCCACTTTCTTTGTAAGTCAAATGTCATCATCTCTTTTGATTGTTACCAGGATGGAAGACAGAGCGTATGTATGTGACAGGTAGCCTTGACATTTTGTTTGTGGCTACTAGAAAAGCAGAAAATTAAAAACAAACACATTTAAGAGCTAGTTTTGTGATTTCTATGTAATTTCTCCTGAACATTTATTAAATCAACCATCACCTTTAAGGGAATGTTTATGAGTTTCCTCAGCAGTTTTCAAAAAAAATATGGATAACCAGAAAAAAATAGAAATACTGTCTTCAACAGAAACAAGATATGTGTAACTACGATATTTCACTCTAGAAACATTTTCCAATGGATATATAAGTGTGTGTGTGTGTGTGTGTGTGTGTAGCTGTCACTAGTCAGAGCTCCTGATTTTATAATAATTGTGAAGTAGCTAATAAATCATGGAAGCCTTTGGAGTCATTAATTCTATGTCTGGACTGGTACTCTTAATTATTAGTATAGGAAAATCCTTTCAGTAGCATGCTCATCACATTATAATACAACGTTTCCACTTGAAATAATCATCAAATAATGGGTAAAATGGTTATTACAATTATTGTTAGAATGAAAATTATGAGTAAATTATGCATTTCTGTCATCCTTTCCATCAGCTGTCTGCACTGCCTGGTAGAGTGAATGCTCAGAAATTATGGGTTTTTTTTTTCACTCATTTGTGAAATCTGCTTACTCATTCTACTGCTTATTAAGTGTTCACCCATTCAAGGATTATGCTAGCCACTGATGGGGCAGAAGGAAGAAGGTGAAATTGTAACTGCAGGAGCATATCCTGGTGAATCAGTTTGTGATATAAGGAAGGAAGAAAAGCACACACTTAGGATGATGAAGTCCAGATGTTCTACAGACATCTAACGGTGGTTGAATATATAAACACAATGGCATGATTCCACGGGAAATAGACTGAAAATAAATAGAATTAAAGAAAGACAATTGGAATTCACTGAATTTTTTAAAGGAAGGAATCATTGACACTATAGGGAAAATAGTCACACAGGTGAGAAGACAGAACTCTGTTTGTCACAAAATCAAGGAAGATGAAGGATTTGGGAAAGGGTTGAACAAAGAAAGACATTTTTGATGCATCAAAGGCAAAAGAGGATCTGGACAATAAAGCTAGCTTTTCTTTTTTACAACTACATTTTTCTCTTGTTTGAATATTTTTGCAGATGCTTTTAAAGAGACTATTTGGATTTATTTTAAATTTGTGATGAACACACAAGGGGGCATATTGTAGCTAAACCTCTTCTTGCTACTATTATATCCTAAAATCCAGTCATAGTCCAATGCAGGAGAAGGCTTTATGGTGCACAGCCATCTGGAAGCAAACAGAGGAGATGACCTCAGATTCTACTCCCTAGAGAGAAGACCTGCACAGATGAATTGGCAGCCTTTTAAACAACTTCCTGTGATTCTCTTGCTGCAAAGGATTAGAGAGGGCACAGGAGCCAACCTTCAAATGGCAAAGTGTTCGCTGAGATTTTTCAAACACAGAGTAACAAAAGGAAACCCGTCAGGCACTTACTTATGTGACTTCATACACATCACTACTGTCACTCCTGCTTCTCTTGGATGAGCTCTTAACATGATTAGGGCAAATGACTTGGTATTAGGTTAGACACAAACCTGCAGTTCAGGTTGATAAGAGATTCATGAGCGCAGTTTCCAAAGTGTAACATTAACACATTGTTTCAGGAAATAACATGAATAAATATATTCTAATTTAATTTAAGTTTTTGATTTAATCAGGGAAATATCTGTTTACAGTTTACATGGCACCTAATTATACCCTGAATAGTTTGCCTATGTATGAATGTTCCTTTATTTATGTAGTGGAAATCAATACAAATGTAAAACACTGACCACAAAACAGTTTCTATGACCTTCTTCATGGTGCCATTGCCATATGTTATAGGTTCTAGACATAAAAAATTATGTGAAGACTTCAAAATATAAGAAAGCTGTTGCATATAGTATGGACAAAGGCAAGGCAGCTGTGATAGCCCTATTTATAAGTGCTTGCCTCATGAGCTTGAAGATCCAAGTATGATCCCCCAGAACCCATAAGAAAAAGCCATGCTATGGTTCTTATCATTCCTTCTTTTAAAAGGTGGAAACATGAGAATAGATGGACATCAGTGGCCAGCCAGTCTGGCTGAATCAGTCTGTTCCAGACCAGTGAGAGACCATGTCTCCAAAAACAAGGCAGATAGCACCTTTGCAATGACAGCCAGTGTTGTCCTCCATCCTCCACAAACATTTACACACAAGTGCACCCACATACACATATGCACCTTCACACACACACACACACACACACACACACAATTATAGACAAAAGCAAGTGCAGTTCTAGGTACTCTACACTAATTCACTTCTGATAAAAATAATTTTGAAAATATTCTTAGAGTACTGTCATACATTTTACATAATGTACTTCTATTTGTTTTTTTTTTCAAGACAGTGATTCTCTGTGTATCCATGGCTGTCCTGGAGCTCACTCTGTAGACCAGGCTGGCCTCAAACTCAGAGATCTTCCTTCCTTTGCCTCTCAAGTGCCAAACTATATTTGATTTTGATACAAATACTATCCAGAGCACAAGGAAAAAATTCTTTACTAAAATGAAGAAAAAATATTAAGACAAGTGATAGAATTTTTATTTATAATTGTTGTCTAAGCATAGAATATCCTTTGTGTAGACATGGGCTCACTAGAAAGACACCGTTTTGTAATGTATCAAAACCATGTTCAGAGAATAGGTTACTCATATAACCTGGGCTTTTGTACTGGAGAAATGCTGTGAAAAGATGTGTTATTAAGTCAAGTATACTCAGATCTTCTCATAAAGTCATTCATCTGTATTTATCATATCATTTAACATGAAAACACTGCATATTCATAGATCTATCAATTTAAATAATCAGTTTCACAATTACAACATATAAGGAAAGAATGCACAAAGGCACAGCAATACTGAAGGGATCAAACTACTGAGTGGAAGTCTCAGGTTCTGACTCTGAGCTACTTCAGAGCTATGGGCTCTCAGATAAGCTATTTACCATCTTGTACTTAGATTCCTCAATTATAATATTAATGGTTTAATTACACATCGTTAATGTTAATATGAAATCTTCAAGAAACTATCTAAGATGTTTAATTTATATTTTTCACACAGAGGACTGAGTTTTACCTTTTTTAAAAATGTGTGAATACTAAGGTCATTAAAATAATACTATTATTTTATTTTTTAATATTTCTTATTTATGTTACAAAAATAAATTCCCATGTATTGGAAAACTTTTCTAGATTAGTGAGTACATTTTTCTCTTCCTAGTCTGTGGAAAAAATGTTAAATCTTGGGTATATAGTGAATGCAGCTATTGTATGCTGCATTGACTTAACAAGGTTGCAAAAATAAATTCTAAAGAGTCTTAAAATAGAGTGAAACTAAACAATCACTGAGTGTTGTTTTTTTTTTTGTATCGAGATTATTTCAACTACCGCAGTGTTCTCCAGTTTCACTCATGCTAGACTGGAGAATATTATATTTTAAAGTGAATAATCTCTCTCTCTCTCTCTCTCTCTCTCTCTCTCTCTCTCTC
>CABHPH010161286.1:36922-47243 GCA_902168325.1 Peromyscus nudipes
TGAATAATCTCTCTCTCTCTCTCTCTCTCTCTCTCTCTCTCTCTCTCTCTCTCTCTCTCTCTCCTCTTCCCCCTGCTTTTGTGCATACACATGTGAATATGTTCTGTACTTTATGATGTATTTACCCACTCACCAACACAGGCTAATGTCGTGTCTGGACTCATGGTAGAATGAGGTGGGATGTACCTGTCAAACTATTTTTAACTTTCCTAGAACAACTGTACTGCTTCCCAGAATATCTGTACCAATTTACATCCCCATCAACACTGTGCAAGGGCTCATTTTCTCTGTGCCCTTACCAACATTTATCAGCTGATGTCCTGACAATAATAACCTAGCAGGTGTGAACTTACAGTTCTCTGAAGTTTTCATTTGCATTTTTACTAATTTAATGATAGTTATTCTGAATATTTTTAATTTTTCTCATTTTATGTTATCTTTAGAAAAATATCTACTAATTTTAAATCTGGATACTTGTGGGGTTTTTATATTTAATTTATGGGTTTTTGTGATATGTTAATGAATTTCAGACATTAAGCTCATATATGTGTGTGTGTGTGTGTGTGTGTGTGTGTGTGTGTGTGTGACAGAGAGGGGGGGCATATATCTAATAATAAGCAATTTGGGCCAGCTGTTTCATACTTCAGATTGCTTCATACCTTTCATATCTGGTATCCTAGTGTGCTGTATCTTCATCTCCACACAATTCCAATTTTTACCCAGCCTCACCTCCCTTAAAGCTAGCATAATGATATCCTTTCATTTGACTTTTGCATGAAGCTTAAATTGTTCTTGACATAATCAATATAGAGGAGTATACAATTGGAAACTTAAAGCCATACAAAACAGCATTTTAGATACAAAATCACGTATTTAGCTCTCATCCCACCAGTAGTTTTTCAATAACAAATAAAAAAGATAGACACAGTTATGGTCCTTTATTTGTCTACGAAAAAATAAGTAAAAAAAAACTGTTTGTAGGTTTGATAGATAGAATCATGTCTTTTCAAAGCTGTCAACATCCTTATTCTCAGAAGCTGTCAATGAGCTTTCATATTGTAAGTAGGAATTTGGATTGTGGACATAAAAGCAATGCTAACTACCTACTTGGATGTATATAAACTGTTCTGGATTATCCATGTAGACCCATTCTGATCACAAGAATCCAACTGATACTGACAGGGAGGCAGAAAAGCCAAATTAAGGTTGATGCAATATACATAGACTCTCTTGGGTATTGCTGACTTTGAATGAAGGAAGTAGCCAAGAGCCTAGGTAATTTGTATGCCTTTAGATGCTGGGAGAAAGCAAGGGAGTGCATTGCCATCTGAAGCCTCTACACTCCCTGATTATAGCGTAGTTAGACATTTTGGACTCCTATGTACTACAGCTCTAAGGTAATATATTCAGGTTGCTCCATGCCATTAACTTTGAAAAACTTGCAATGGCAACAGTAGATTGGAGTAGTGATAAACCTTATGAAGACAAATGTTTCTAATAGGATGCAATATGTTTGCCATAACCATGGTGAACTACCAAACACACAGTTTAGGAAATGTGTCTGGGAGTTTTAACATTTTTAATACTACTGCTTTTAGGTGACTCATACCATTTGATGTCCACATGCCTCATTATCACTACACTTTACACTGAGTATTTTTGGCAGAATAATTACTCTAGATTAGTCAGTAATCAATGGTAATACAGAGATTCCCTTTCTTGCTTGTCAGCCAATACATTTTAAAACCTTTTTTTCAAAATGATTATACTTAATAATGTGCTTACGAGATGGAGAGACAGCTCAATAGTTAAGAGCACTTGTTGCTCTTCCAGAGGACCCTGGTTCAATTCCCAGAACCCACATGGCAGCTCACAGCCTTTTGTAATGTTAGTTCTAAGGGATCTGACCCACTTTTCTGGTTTCTGTGGGCACTAGGCATGTACATGGTATATAGAGATATAAATGCAAACCAAATGTAATAATAATATTTTTTTACATTACTGCTTCATTTTTTACTGAAAATAGATTATTTTCTCATACAATATATCATAATTATAGTTTCCTCCCCCTCTATCCTTCTAGTTCCTCCCCATATCTTATCCCCTCCCTTCCCCTTATGATCCATTCCCTTTCTGTCTCTCACTAGAAAATAAAACAGACTTCTAAGAGATAACAACCAAACTTGACAAAATAAAATATATAATAAGATGAAGCAAAAACTATCATATTAAAGTTGGACATGGCAACCTAACAGGAGGAAAAGGGTCCCAAGAGCAGGCACAAGTCAGAGACCCACTCATTCTCACAGTCAGGAGTCCCATAAAAATCCTAAGCTAATAACTATTATATGCAGAGGACCTGGTGCTGACCTTTGTATGTCCTGGGTTTACCGCTTCAGGCTCTGGGAGCTCATATGCACCTTGCTTGCTTGATTCAGAGGGCCTTATATTTGTAATGTCCTCCATCCCCCCTGTCTCTTAGAATCTTTCAGCCTCCTCTTACCTGTTATTCCCTGAGCCCTGAGAGGAGGAATTTGATGAAGACCTTTAATTTTAGACTCACTCCACATAATATCTGACTGTGGGTCTTTGCATCTTTTCCCATCTGCTGCTGGAGGAAGCCTCTCTGATGATGACTGAAAAAGGCATTAATCTATGAGTATAGCAGAATATCATTAGGAATCATTTAACTGATATATTTTTTATATACCAGTAGTGTTTGATTTTACCCTAGGTCTCTGGACTATCTAGTTTCTAGTTCTTGATCACTCAAGCAATATCAAGTGTAAGTTCCTTCTCATAGAGAAGGCCTTAAGTCAAATCAGGCATTTGTTGGCTACTCTCACAAGTTCTACGCTACCATTGCCCTAGCGTATTTTCTCAGGTAGCAAAGATTGTAGGTCAAACAATTTTGACTGGGTTGGTGTCCACATTTCCTTTAGGTAGCCTGCAGAGTATCTTCCCTCACCAAAGAACCTAGAACACAGGGGTGTGGGCTCCATGTAGGAGCTCAACTTTTCCATGTTCAATGAGTTGTGCAGGGATATGCTTATAAAGTATATCATTATTCACATCATCTTAATTTAATAGTCACATAAAATGCAATGCTGTCCGTTGCAAAAAATTGCTATTCATTTCTACTTACAAAGTATGCAAATTTTATAAAGCTATATACAACTGCCAATTCAACTACTTTTTTTTTTTAGGTTAACAAATTTAAAGTATTGTCTAAAGCTTGTGGGAGAAACCAACCAATATCTGATTTGACTGAAGGCCCACTCCACATGATGGAACTCATACATGACACTGCTTGAATGACCAAGAACCTGAGAATACACAGCTCAAGGACCTAGGGTAAACCAAATACTAAAGTTCTACTAAAGGAATGTAGCAATAAATGTCTACTAATGACATTCTGCTATATTCATAGATCAGTTCCTTGTTCAGCTATCATCAGAGAAGCTTCCTCCTGCAGTAGATGGAAACAAATATAGCTTGTTCCCACAGTCAGAAAAACATGAAGAATGGGAGACCTTGGAACACTCAGCCCTAAATGGGATTTCTCCATGAAATCTTTCTCCTCAGGACCCAGGAAACTCTGCAGAAAAGAAGGCAGAAGAGTGTCTGAGTTAGAGTATTGTAGAATATTATTTTAAGATGTCTTACATCTGTTTATGCCTTGGAACATTTGTTTAACCATGCAAAGATGTGCTGCATTCTGTTATGTTACATTTATTTAACTCTGTGAAGCTGTGTTACTTTTCCTGTCTAAAGTACCTGACGATCTAATAAAGAGCTGAATGACTAACAGTGAGGCAGGAAAAAGAATAGACAGGGCTGGCAGGCAGAGAGAATAAATAGAAGGAGAGATCTGGGAGGAAAAGAAGGAAGAACAAGAGAAGGAGGAGACAAGGATGCTAGAGGCCAGCCACATGTCTAGCCACAGAGTAAGAAGTAAAGAAAGGTATACAGGAATAGAGCAAGATAAAAACCCAGAGGCAAAAGATAGACAGGCTAATTTAAGTTTAAAAAAGCTGGCTAGAAATGAGCCAAGCTAAGGCCAGGCATTTATTATTAATAATAAGCCTCCATGTGTGATTTATTTGGGAGCTGGGTGGCAGGCCCCCCCAAAAGAGCAAAGAGCTCAAAGAGTAAAAAGTAAAAAAAAAAAATCCCTCTAAATCAACATGATTGATGTACTCATGAACTCAAAGAGACTTTGGCACCATGTACAGAGCCTTCCCTGATCTGCACCAGATGGGTTCCAAGGGCTGAAAAAAAGAGCACACATGCCCTCATCCCTAAGCCAGAAGCTATCTCCAGTTGATAACCACTTGTAGCTGAAAATGAGTTTCCTCCAAGAATGTCTCACTGCGCAAACAGACTACTCTTAAGGGAAGGCCACATGCCCAGCAGTAGGTGGCCAACAGAAGATGAATTCAACAGCAGCTTTGGGGGTTCTCTGTCTCATAATGCCAGAACAGGACTTTTTCTTTTTTTAAAATTTTATCTTTTTAAAATTATTTATTTCTCTTATATTTTTATGCCTCCGGTTCTTTACATATATATTATGGCTTCCAGTTTAGTATTTTTTTGGGATCCACGCATGTGCAAATAAGTGGAACTTTGTGTCTATGTCTATTTCTTATAACTTTTCTTGCTTTTTTTCCTTCTCTTTGTTTTGTCCTATTCTAGTGTTCTTGTTATTGTTTTATCTTTTTATTTTTTTACTTTATTATCATTTATTAAAATCTTATTTGTTTTCTAATGAGAACAGAAATGATCTGGATGAGAGCGGAGGTGGGGAGGAGCCAGGAGGACTAGAGGAAGGGTAAAATGTAATCAGCCTATATTATACTAAAAAAAATCTATTTTCAATAAAATAAAAAAATAAATCAGTAACAAAAGAAATAAAATTCTAAAGTTTCAAAGAACTCCATTGATGTTAGACTCCTAACTCATTGTTCACCTACAACATTAATCCACTAATAACAAGATATTGTAAATAAATAATTTACTGTGGCATTTCCTGTCTAACCTGGTTCAGAGTTCTTGTAAAAAATAAAAGGCTCTGTATTTGGAAATGCATTTCCTTTCCCTTTTATCAGGGAAAAAAGTTATGCAAAGTTGTTTGGGAATGCAGATGCTTCTCGGTTTAAGAAAAGGAATTCTATCACAAATAGAAAGTATGTAGATGTAAAATTCATCAAATACAACTAACATACTGAACAAGGCCACACATCGGTATTTGGCATAGATTTGGGGCTGTGGCTTACTTTCAATGTCTGGTGTCCCCAAGATGGAAACATCTTAAGTCAGGGCAGGCTATATCTAAATGTCTTGAAGAATGTCTTCAAATATTAGGAAATATTTAACATCCATAAACATATTACATAAGCAAAATTTTCTCTGAAATCTGAGATGATTTCATACATTTTGTCTAATTTTCAGCATTTAAGGAATAAGCATGAGGATGAAGTTTTTGCAAATTTTAGTATTTGGTAGAGATTTATTCCAATGTGGCCATTCAAGTTAATATAAAACCAGTAAGAGACAGAAAAGCACTTTATCTTTAGGGACCTAAGGGATTTTCAGTATCTATGTAAATGAAAGAGGTAATTTTCAAGTGATCCCAAGTTTTAAAAGATTCTAATAAAATAGTGACGTGTCCTTATTCTAAAAAAAAAAAGTAAAATCTTATTTAAAAGTTCAACTACAAACCAATTCTATTTAATACAGAATATGAAAATCTACGCACATTCTGCTCTATGTCAAATGAGAAGGATCAATGCAGGTAAGAGTGACACTGAATAGGGAAGTTCAATTGGAAGCCTTATTTTCAAGACAGAAATTGAAAGAACTTTGGCTGGAAGACCACAGAGTCTGTGGCACTAGTTCTGGAGAGAGCCGCACTGCAGGCTCTGAGCCTTAGGAGAAACAGCATTCAACACGGATATATTGAGATGGAACTGTATCTGAAAGTTCAAATACTTTATGAGTGAGAGCCCTTATATACCTAAATATGTAACAGAATCCTGATATTTAAAAGCAGACCTTACAGACACACACACACACACACACACACACACACACACATCACTATCACTATTTTTTTGAGGCCTTTGGTTTTGAAAAAACACTAACATCAGAGATTTCTCTTTTTTTTTTCTTATGTTATAACAAATGATTGATTTCTTGTTAGTATACTTTTCCTGGCAAGAAATCATTACACAGAAGATGACATGCAACTTTAAGGATGTTTTTTTAAGTACCAAAAAATAAAAGTCAATTTAGGAGGTATGACCAGGGAAAGATAAGTTGCTGCTCTTGAAAACCTCTGTGGAAGTCCTGGAATGACTGACAGATGATCCACTGAGAATGGTGTGTGTGTGTGTGTGTGTGTGTGTGTGTGTGTGTGTGTGTGTATGGGGGTTGCATTTTAATTAAATGCTAATTTAAACCAAGTGTGGTCACTAATATTCAGCCACCTTCTTTACTTCTTCTATTTCCTCAGCTTCTTAAAAATTTAACATTTGTCATGCACATTTAGTTTAATTCTAACTTTTTTCCATCTAGGGTAGAGCTCTGAAACAGGTATGTTTAATTTAATGCAAACAACTACATTGCCAAATTGCCCACAGTACTAGATCCTCTCTCCTCATTAAATCACAGATGCCTCCACTGCATTTCCATTTTATTCCCTCAATAATAAGGACATTTTCACCTCTTTCTCATTGAAGTTTACTAGAACATTGACATTTTAAAGCAATGATACTTTGTGATAATTTCCTGTTAACTATCCCAAGGAAACTGTTTCCTGACAGTGAAAATCCAACTAAGAGCTCATCATGTTGCAACTATTCTAAAGGGAGTAACCTCTTCAGTCAGAAAGGTAAACAAAAGCATTCTTTTGAAAAGCTGAGATAAATAACTGATAGCTGTATCTAAAGGGCTTGATTGGAATTCTCTAAGCTTTGGATGAGTTCCTTTTGAAAACCAGAGGCTCTGGTTTTTTTTTTTGTTTGTTTGTCTGTTTTTGTCTTTCATGCATTCTAAGATCAGAGTCAAGAAATAATGAATAACACTGATTACATTAGAATAATTTATAGTAGAAGGTGGAATGGGAAAGTTGAAGCTATGAACAAGGTTGTTACTAAATTAAAAAAAAATCTCCATGAGTTCTATGGCGTCTTTATTATCATCGAAAACATCAAGAAATGAACGATAGTTATTTGGTAAGTGAAAACTCAAGAAGCTATTAAAGTGAAAAAAAAAAAGTCAAATATCTGATGGCCACTGATTCTGTGCCAGGCTCCTAAGCCACTCCTCACAGCCTCCCTCTGGGAGCTGAGACAAATCAAATCCATAGTCAATACAACCTACATAGTCAATACAACCTCCATGTCCTTTAGATTCCCAGGCAGCTCTTTTATACCTTATTTTCCTTCCAGCTTAAATAAAGAAGGAACTGTCTTTTCTAGTCATTATTTTCTTTATCAATTTTTCATGTCCTTTTCCCTCACACAAATAACATTGAGCTAGTTCACGAAAATCCTAAGATAAACTTTTGTATTTCTCTTTTTTTAAAAGGACTTATTTTTTATTTTATGAGTATGTGTGTTTTGCCCACGTGTATGTATGTATACCGCATGCATGCCTGGGTGGTCAGGTTAGAAGACACCTGATCTCCTTCCTAGAACTGAACTGAGAGACAGTGGTGAGTTATGTGGGTGCAGGGAACCTAACCTGAGATCCCTGTAAAAGCAGCAAGTGTTCTGAACTGCTGAACCATCTCTCCAGGCCAGCTTATATATTCTTAATAAACATTTAATACAAATAAGAAATTTAATAAGCAGATAGACAACCTAAATGATTCTTTCTGTCCTAAAGTTGTATCTGCTTTTAAGACGTTAAGATGTCTGACCTGAGAGGAGAGCAGTTAAGAGCACTGACTGATGTTCCAGAGGACTCATGTTCAATTCCCAGGATGTCCAGTGTCAGAATTAAAAAAAAAAATGACTGGCCTGGGCAGAATGTGTGCACAACAGGAGTCTTATCTTCTCAAAAGAGCTGATGGCTTCAGGAAAAAACTTACTTGGGCAATCCTTCTTGGATGGACCACCAATCTATTCTAGTCTGGGATTTTTTTTTTAAACTGAAGTTCAGTGGGAAAGGTATGGGCTTTGCACCAGATGAGAATTTAAATTCTGACTCTACCCTTCGATTGCTGGGAAAAGTAGGGAAAGCTACCTTAAATGGTCCAGGCTAATCTCCTTAGGAAGTAGTAAAAGGAATGACAGTCTACATTAGGGTGATCAACAGGACATTAGCATTCCTTTCAACTCTTACATATTACATGAACTTCTTCCACATTTGGCCGAGATCCACCTTTCTTGTGCATTTTTGCAAACTTCAGTTGTAAATTTCTGTTCCTCGGATGCATATTTTCTTTCTCACCTTCGGGAACAGTGTTTTTTGTTTATTTTTTTTCTGTCTTTTTTTTTCCCCAAATGTAATAATTAAGAATCAGTACTCATTTCTCAGTTTCTCTATAACTTAGGAGCCTAAAGACTACTAAGCAGTTAGTAAACGAAGCTGGCCTAAGCATAATGATTGACTTCTCCCAGGATCCTTTCCAGCAGCTTGCCTAGAAGCTCAGAAGCCTCTGACCTTTTACTTCAGCAGAGATGAGTTTAATCTTTCTTCGTTACTGAAATAATATTTCCCTATGCTTTAAACACACATAAAGTCTCCTTCAGCCAGTCCAAAGTATTCCTTGAGAAAGGTTGCCATGAACAGTAGTGTTAACATAGCAAATACTCAGCTCAGCATACACTGATTTCTTAGGAAACCTGACCGTTTCTTCACTCGCCTTTCAAAGCACGCACTTCTTTTTTGCATTCCCAGCCCTAATGACGCTGTGTCTCTTTTCAATGACCAGGTACTGTGGTCTGCTGTGGCATTTTACAAAATCCTTTATAGTTTGCTTATTGCTTGGTTGTATGTTTTAAGGACAGACAGAAGCAAGGAACATTATAGCAAATTCTGCTTCTGGTATCTGTTGAGCTGTCTTGAGTGGTCCACACACCACTCAGTAGCAGTGCTGGGACTTTAACAGACACATCCTGGCCAGACTCCTGAAGACCACAGTCTTCAATGCACAGTCACCAGCACATACCCTGCACAGACAGTACACAGACTGTGTCTCCAAAGCAAAACCGCAGATTTCCTCCTGAAACCAATGAAATTGTGAAGTAAGACTCTCTGAAGGTCATCATATCAGGAGGCATGGAAATGCCATTCCCTGAAAGCATGGAATGTAAAATCTTATACCTCATTGTAGCCTAAGTGTACTCTGTAGTTCAACCAAAAATCCCAGGACAAGTGGGTCTCTGAGTACAAAAGGATAAAATGCAAGGGATTGTCCTTTCCATATCATGAATATAAAAGTAATGTCTTCCCTTTTTATTCTTGCTGGGATCCTTTGTGAGGGCAGTTGGCTGCGTTTTTATGCCCATTTTAATTAGAGTACATTTCTCTGAACTTTTCTACATAGCTGCTAAAGGAGAGTGGTGAAAGGAAAATGTAAATTTCATCTAAGGAGCCTTGTCCTAAGGTGACACTTTCTGTTGTGCAGTAAGTAATCCATGGGACACAGGCATCTTTTGGAAAATATGTTTTTAAATTATGATGTACTATGTCGCTTTCTCAATCCACATTATCCTGTTGCAGCTGCAACACATTTTCTATCTGGAAGTATCTCATTGGTTAGAAGGAGATTAATTATATGCTAAGGAAATAGTAGGATGCTAGGTGCTTATCTGGAATAAGCTAGATTCCACCTTCAGCAATGGAAAAGCAAGTTAGGAAAATAATTATCACAGTGTCAGAAGACAGCATTGTGAATTATTCACAGTATATAGTTATCTTTAGTGTTTAATATATAATTTGAATATTCTAAATGATCATCATGTTCTTAGTGGTTTCTTTCTCGTGATTATCAAAATGTGACCTTGACTGCCTTAGAGCATAAAAAATAAAGAATAAGGAAAAGTTTGAAGTTTGTTAATGGCAGTGTGGAAAAATCAAGCAATCACAAAAGAGCATAATTAGTAGAAAATGTCATTTAGAAAATGCCAAAAAGAATGTAATATTTTTCCCAAACAGAAAAAAAAATCATCTACCCTGGAGAGAAAAATAAAAAAGATGAGGAGATAGTTCATTTTTTAGGCACATAAAAACATATTAAGATATATAATCACCACTGCTGAAGGGCTATTTCATCTCAGGAGGTCATGCAGAATGTCAGATCTATAACAAT
>CABHPH010161287.1:0-49758 GCA_902168325.1 Peromyscus nudipes
GGAGGCAGAGGCAGGCGGATCTCTGTGAGTTCGAGGCCAGTTTGGTCTATAAAGCGAGTTCCAGGAAAGGCGCAAAACTACACAGAGAAACCCTGTCTCGAAAAACCAAAAAAAAAAAAAAATGTCCTTTCAAGCTGGGCAATGGTGGCAGACATCTTTAATTCCAGCATGCTGAGGGATAATGCTTTCGTACACTGGTTTAATAAAACACTGATTGGCCAGTAGCCAGGCAGGAAGTAGAAGTGGGTTAAGCAGATAAGGAGAATTCTGGGAAGAGGAAGGCTGAGTCAGGAGATGCCAGCCCACC
Source organism: Peromyscus nudipes (assembly GCA_902168325.1). NCBI lineage: Eukaryota > Metazoa > Chordata > Mammalia > Rodentia > Cricetidae > Peromyscus > Peromyscus nudipes. The sequence goes on from CABHPH010161287.1 coordinate 308, forward strand.
ATCCAAGGAGCAGCATGTAATGGCACATGGGTAAAGCTATGGAACATGTGATGACATATAAATTAACAGAAATGGGCTGAGTTTAAGTGTAAGAGCTAGTCAGTAGGAAGCCTGAGCTAATGGCCAAGCAGTTTTAATTAATATAAGCCTGTGTGTGTTTACTTGGGTCTGAGTGGCTGCGGACCAGTGGGTGAGAGAGATTTGTCCTGACTGCAGGCCAGGCAGGACACAGGAAAACTTTCAGCTACACCAGCACTTGGGAGGCAGAACCAGGCGGATCTCTGTGAGTTCAAGGCCATCCTGGTCTACACCCTGTCTTGAAAAACAAAAAAGTCCTTTCTTCCTTCTGGAATATCTATCTTCATGTGATCACTAAAAGTATATTAATTTAAAGAAAAAATTCCAGAATTTAGTGTCATTGATGTTTTTATTTGATAATGTTTTCTTTATATTTTCCCTAATCTTGACAGGAAATTCAAAAAGATTCATTGTAAGTTCTGAGTCTGTCATTTACTGCCTTGCTGATCTCTTCTGAGTGTGAAAATCCTTGTGGAATGAGTGTGGCTCTCCCTAAGCCCTCCAAAACTGTACCTCAGAGAAATATGAAGCTTTTATGATTACTACATTATATATAGATTGCTACTGGGACTTTTGACTTGATAACCAGTAGTATTATTTTGTTTGTTTTAATGCTCCTTGGATATGAAAGAATCCTTGAATTCCAGAAAATAAATATGGTCAATCTAAAAAAAGTAAAATCAACAACATTGTTTTTGAAAAGTTTCTTGACTGTGTTTTGTCTATGATTTACTCATTTAATTACTTCCAATTAGACATCCATGATGCTAGAGGTCCAGAAATAAAGAGATACAGTATTTGAAATGAAAAACATCAGTTAGGTTTCCCAGAATGCTCAAATATCTAGATTCAAATATTCCCATGAGAGTGGGCAGTATTATTCCCATCTCTAGGTGGTTTTGTGTCTATGTATTGAAATGTTAGCAGATCATTGTAAGTGACACTTTTCAAAAAATTAATTAAGGTAATTACCAATTGGTGGTACAATTAATATGAAACTGTAGATGTAAAAGGAAAGTGACCCAGCAGACATCACCTTTCAAAGGGAATAGGTGATTATATTAACTTCCTGTCCAAGGGCAGACTTCACAGCGATATTTAAAGAGTGACTGATGTTTTCTCTTGAGGCCAGCACAAGAAGCATAATAAGTAGTTCCTTTTCTAATGTACTTTAACTGGCAGTTTTTTTATTTTTGGTTGGTAGTGTTTGAGTAACTTCTGTTTGTTTGATTAGTGAAGATTCAAGGTGAAGTTTTGTTTACTGATTTACACAGATATATGTCTCCCCAGTAGCAAATCTAAAAAATAAATTATGAAAACTTAGGTATTGAATTATTCCATCTGATTCACTCCAATAATACCTAATGTCAGAGGGACACTCGAAATTACTATGTTGCATACAGTTGTATAGTCTTAATGGCAAATTTCAAATGTTAATATATGAAATCTCTATCAAATATTAAGCAAATTGAGGGAAAATACAAGTTTTCCTGTGCATGTAAAACAGGAACTTGAACAGTTCAGAAAACTGATGAAATGTAGACAAAACTATCACTGGAATTTAACATGATTCATTTAAGATACAATAGAAAAATGTTGGCTATACAAATATCATAGACAAAGTATTTTATGCAGAAAGTAAAAATAACTTCAACTATTAACTCAGAGCATCCACCTAATGCCAATTCTTATAAAATCTTATAACCCCCCAAATTAAGGATCTCTATATCTATGGAGAGTATTAAAGCAGACCTGCTGAGTGAAAATCAATAAAAACTGCTCCATATACAAAATTAATATAATTATTTTTATTTTTCTTGGAAATGAAACTGACTTGGTGAATAATTTGCTTCAAACTTAGTTATCTACTAAAAGAGACATAAGAAGCAGAGGCCACACTGACTGGGTGATAGTTCATAGCTTCCCAAAGAATGGTTCTCAAATTTATGCTTAAGTTTTAGAGTTCAATAGGGACAAGAGGAATGATTCATGATGTGATTTGGACTACTATATATTTATGCATGCATAATAATATTCATTGGAAAATTATAAGAAAAGGAGATGATTTTGCAGCAGTGAGCTGTTACACCTATTTGGAAGAAGTAAAGGATGCTAAAATTGATGTATTCTTAAATAAATGAACAAAATGCATCTTAAAATTTGTAACATGCTATATTGAAATACATTTATAGTATGGAAGGACTGTCTAGATATTTAACATATGTATTACCTTGTATACTTATCTCTTTTATGTGTGTTGAAAGCACGTAGAATCTACTTCCTTAGCAATTTTTCAGGATGTAACACATTGTTATTGACGATTTATTAGACACGGTTCTCTAAAGGAACAGAACTTAGAGAAAGAAAACTATATATGCAGATATATTATCATGACATACCAAAGTACAGATACAACCAAAGTCCAATTACCTCATGAAGGGGATAATCATTGTTCCCATTTCATTAGCTTGTCTTCAGGCAAGTCAGCTTTTGCTTATTGGTAGTTCTTTGGCCAAATGATTGACAAGCATGGATGTTCTAATCTTTGGAACAGATTAGAATCTTGTATCTCAGCCAAGGGCCGGAAGTAAAATTCAGAATGCAGTATTTGATCAGAAGGAAGTAACTGTTCCCCAATGTCTCAGCAAAGCCCTGATACTGCCACCTTTACACATGGTAAATGAGATGTTGGGTCTGATCCCAACAATGAATGTTCATCCCTAAAGGCCTCCAAGTCTGTTTAGCTGTCATGTATAGCAAGTGGTAAAATGACCATGCTTCTGTTTAATCTGTCATCCATGGTCCTGTAAATAGCCCTATTAAAACTACTGACATAAAAAAAGAGCTTTAATTTTAAAGGGTAATAAGAGGTAGGTTAAGAGATAGGTTTTTTTTTCTTCTTTTTCAAATGGGCCGTTTTGAGTGACCATGGCATGGGAACATAGATTAAGCTTACCCCAAATTCCATGTTCCAATGTGTAAGCAGTTACACAGGGTTTTTAGTTTTACAGAACAAAATCATAAATCAAGGCAACTTTAAAATGTATTGCTGATTCTGGCTATTATGAATAATGTTGCTATGAATATAGTTGAGCAAGTATCCTTGCTTGGTATGGTTGATCATCCTTTGGGTACATGCCCAAGAGTGATATTGCTGGGTCTTGAGGTAGATTGATTCCCAATTTTCTGAGAAACTACCATATTGATTTCCAAAGTGCTTGTGCAAGTTTGCACTCCCACCAGCAGTGGAGGAGTGTTCCCCTTACTCCACATCCTCTCCAACATAAACTGTCATCAGTGTTTTTGATCTTAGCCATTCGGACAGGTGTGAGATAGTATCTCAGAGTTGTTTTGATTTGCATTTAATTGTATTTTGGCCATTTAAGATTCTTCTGTTGAGAATTCTCTGTTTAGATCTATACCCCATTTTTTAAATTGGATTATTTGGTATTTTGATGCCTAATTTCTTCAATTCTTTGTATATTTTGGAGACCAGTTCTCTATCAGATGTGGGGGAAACAACCTAGATGCCCTTCAACTGAAGAATGGATAAGGAAAATGTGATATATTTACACGATAGAGTATTACTCAACTGTAAAAAACAATGGCCTCATGAAATTTGCAGGAAAATGGATGGAATTAGAAAAAATCATCCTGAGTGTGGTAACTCAGACCAGAAAGATAAACATGGAACGTACTCACTCATAAGTGGATATTATGAGTAAAGGACAGGATAACCAACCTACAATCAACAGCCCCAGAGAGGCTAGGTAACAAAGAGGGCCCAAAGAGGGTAAATAGATGGATTTCCTGGGTAAATAGATCTCCTGGGTAAACTGGAGGCAAGGGTTGGGGGGATGTGAGAATGGGAACTTGAAGGAGGAGTTTGGGTGGGCTGGGCAGGGGAAGTAGCTTGGCGGTGGGGTGGAGGGGGTGAGTAAGGAAGGAAATGACTTGATGGGCAGCATTTTAGAGTTAGGGATAAACCAGGTACCAGGGAAACTCCCAGGAAACCACAAGGATGACCCCAGCTAAGACTCTTTGCAATAGTGGAGAGAGTACCTGAACTGGCCATCTATGTAATCAGATTGGTGACTACCCTAATTGTCATCAGAGAGCCTTTATTCAATAACTGATGGAAGCAGATTCAGAAATCCAGTCAAGCACTGGGTTAAGCTCTGGGAGTTCTCCTGAAGAAAGGGAAGAGGGTAGATGGGAGTGTGGGGAGGAAACGGAAGGAGAAGAGGGAGGGGAAACTGTGGTTAGTATGTAAAGTAAATGAAAAAATGTTATTAAATAAATTAAAATGTAAAAAAAAATGCATTTTTTTACGGGTACAATGAGATGGGGGAGCTATTGTATGGGCCCAAGATGCTATCTGATGACCTTCTTAGCTCTTGGATTGGCAGGAGTTAGTGTTCTGCTAACTTAATAGCTCTAAGAGGTTTTAATTTATAAACACGAGGTGTTAGTTCAGATAGTGAGTGAGGCAGAGAAGAGATATTCCAGAAGGCTAGAACTAGACCAAGATAAAGTAATAAGCCTATGAATCTACAATATTCCAATCTCACCACAGTATTGAAATTCCTATTGATTCATCAGTCTCTGCAGATACAGAAAACTCTTCCAGGAGTTTTTTGTTCATAGCCAGACACAGCTTCTTTTCAGGAATTTTCATTCATGAAATTACTAGTTGAACAACACCAACAATGAAGACATTAAAATAAAAGAGGGTCTACTTGGGAAAAGTGAGGGAGTGATTGGAGGTGGGAAAAGGAGAAAGGAACAGATGAATATGATAAAAACAACCTACATTTGTGTGTGTGTGTATATATATATATATATATACATAGCCATAATGCAATCTATTGTTATGTGTAATAAATGTAATTATATCACAATGTTGTATGTAATAATAAAACCATAAAATATGTAAAACACCATTGAAAGAAATTAGAGATCTAAACAAATGGACCAAAATAGCAATTTAGAAAAAAAAGATAGATGAGTATTATCTGTGACTACTGTAGACACATAAAACCTAAGCCATCCTCCTTAAATCAGTCTGAGAATTGGCTGAAATGACATCACGGGTGTAGACTCTAGACCATCAGAGACTGAGTCTGTCTAGATTTCTTGTCTTGGAGTGCTCTTTGGCAGTGGCTGTGAACTAGAATTTTGACTTCAAGACACTGCTGTGCTAAGGTGGCATGAACAGCCTTCCAGCCTTCTCTGCCAAAGAGAGAGATGTGTGGATAAAGGTACCTGGGATCTCCAATCCATCAGTTTGCTGGCCACACTATGTGGAACAGAAGATCCATCCGAACACTGACCCTTGGATCATGAGACATAGAAAGCAAAGAGGATTCCCAGTGGAATCCTCACCTTGTGTTTTCTATACAAAATGAAGCCAATAGGAACACTTCATCAATGTCACCTGCATGTTGACACTGGTAGCTAGAAGGTATGATTTTTTAAAATTTAACTCTGTTCTATTTTTGAGAATTTTATAATGAATACTATATTCACATTATTTCTAGTCTCCCTTCTCTCCTCCAGTTCATCCCATGTCTCCCTAATCCCTCTCAAATAAATTGAAGCTTTTCATGATTATTATTTATGTGTACACACACACATACACACACACACACACGTATACATGCATATATATATATATATATATATATGATGGCAGATACATAGATATATGGTAGAACTTTCTATGTCCACTTTGTGATGTTCATATGTATATGTGTTTTGTGCATGCTGATGCAGGTAGAGGAAATATCACAAGGTCTCATCCCTAGAGGGGTCTGATTTGAATTCCTATAATATATGAAACAAATTTCTATCACTTGTACTTTAATTTGAGGTTGGCTTTGGTTCCTCTGTATTTTCAGAATAATAAAAATATTAAAGGTTTATGAAAAGACAGAATTCTGTATAAAGTCTCCACAGAAAGATACTCTCTCACCAATCCACTTAAAATAGCATATCCATTGTTTAATATATGCATTGGATAACACTCTTCTGGGCTTCTTTGTTTGTCTTCCTTGAGCTGCTACTCCTTTTACACAGTGTGTAGTACTCACCTTCACATTCTCATATCACTTCCCAGAATATAGTTAATTTGTTTTGTTTACTATACAGTACAATGGCTGAGTCAATGTTAATATATGTAAATTGGTTGAAGAAATGAAACTTTGCCTTAAAGTTTGCCTAAGCATCGGCTAACTTTCTTTTACAAATGAAAATCCAAGTTATTCTGATTAATTAAAAATTATTCAAATTATTTAAAAGAATATGATATCTTGTTATTGTCTAAAACTACAAAAAATGATTTCTAAAATAATAAATCCCAGCCCACATTATTTTTTAATGTTATAGTTTCCATGGCATTTTCTACAACTATTTGTTAATATTCATTTTTATAACAGTAGCAATTTTAAAAACTGATTTTAAATGTCACTCAAAGTTGAACTAGCTGTCTCTAGAATAAAAAATCAACTAAATTAAAGATTTTTGTTTTCTATTGAGTTTTGTGGAACTTAGATAACACTAATAAAATGTTACCTTCCAAATTAATTTTTTAATTTATTACTTTTATGTGTGCTTGTGTGCCACTGTATTCATATGGAGGTCAGAAGAAAACTTGTAGGAGGTGATAAGTTGAGTCTCTCCTTTTACCATGTGGGTCCTAGGTATCAAACTAAGGTCCTCAGTCTTGGCAGCAAGGGTTGTTAGAGGATGAGCTAGCTCACTGTCCCTAGTTTCCATATTTCATGTGCTAATCTGTGCAATTCATGATCATAAAAGTTTGAAGATATTTACTTTAGCAAATACAAATTTCTAATGGCATTGGAAGTCTTTGGTGATAAATTAATTGCTCTGTTTGGCAAAGAACAGGAACAAAAACAATGTGGAAGGCTTTCATGTCAAAGTGAAATTCACTATAAAAGAGTAAAACATACAGTGAGTGGGTCTCTTCTTTGGTTTAAATGAACACTATTATTGGGCTATTCACAAAATCTCAGTGTGACACCATTTCCCTAGTAAACCTTTATGCATAGGGAGTGGGGCTATTTTGTATGCCTATCCTTTGTTCTTCATCTATTTTCTCTTCCTCATGTTTACATTACAGGAGGGAAGTTGAGCAAATAAAAGAAGAAGCCAACTGAGGAAAAACCACACAGAAGATTAGTGGCCTCAGGAATAGGAACAAGGAACAGAAATCCTCCAGGCGTGTTGCTTGCATGACTAACAGTACATTTTAAATTTCATCTAAATGACATGAGAAGCTACATCATTATTCTCCTGAATTAATTTCTCTTTCCCATGCAACAATGACTGTTCTTCTTATCAACCATTCTCATAATGGGGAGTAAACAACCACCTCAGCAACGTATATTATTAAGATTCCTCTTTTTTAGGCCAGCTGTCCCTGCAATTATATTTTATAAATACATTCTGCACAGCTCCTCTCAGTTGAGCACAATAATGTAATTTTACTGAATGACTCTGCAGAAGGTCTAATTGTTTCTTGAAGCAGGGCTCCTGATGTTATTTTGCATTTAATTCGCGACCACATGCCGAAGGTTATTATCTATGCAGCAGCCAATGGAAATGTTTTCTAAGCTAAAAAAAAAAAAAAAAAAACATTTCACATACATTTTAACCTGTGACTTTGAAACAATTCCTGTTTGTTGCTCAAATACACCTGAGAGATTCACTGTATTAAATTATAAGCCTTATGCACACAGAATCAAATCCATGTTTTATCCAAATATATACTCATTGTAACATTATTGAAAAAATATTGGTATAATCCAATTATCCACATGGTTATTTTAAAATATGTAATAAATAAAATATCCTAAGTGCTAAATGAATAGTTATTGAGTGGAGAATTAGGAAGTCGACACAAATGCTTCACTAAAACAGGTCAGGGAGTTTGCACTATACTTGTTCATTTTCATGCCGGGGTGTGTGTGTGTGTGTGTGTGTGTGTGTGTGTGTGTTTGTGTGTGTGTGTGTGTTTATGTGTGTGTGTTTGTGTGTGTGTGTTTGTGTGTGTGTGTTTGTGTGTGTGTGTGTTTGTGTGTGTGTGTGTGTTTGTGTGTGTGTTTGTGTGCGTGTGTGTGTTTGTGTGCGTGTGTGTGTGTGTGTGTTTGTGTGTGTGTGTGTGTGTGTGTATTATTCAAGGTATGATTTATTTAAAAGGAGTATAAGAATACTATTAGAATTTCTCATCTGGATGTTGGTCAAACAAAACAGAATCAACATTTTAAAAGGACAGTTCTAAATTCCAAAACACAACTTTAATAAAATTATTTTTTCTGCGTGAGTTCTTTACGCAGTGGAATTTAAAACAATTCATGATTTTTCTACAAATGGAAATAAATAATTTGCACACCTGTTACACTTGAGAGGGAAAAAAAAGCCATGCTCAATAATTAAGTTGAAAAAAATATTTATAGCTAAAATAAAAGATTTGAAATAATAGTTTAATAGTAAATATAAGAAATGAATATGCTTCATAAGAGAAAACATTTTTTTTTGGTTTGTTTGTTTTGAGATGGAGTTTCTCTGTGTAGCTCGGGCTGTCCTAGAACTCTTTCTGTAGACAAGGCTGGCCTCAAACTCAGAAATACCCCTGCCTCCCAAGTACAGGGATTAAGGGCGTGCACCACTCCCACCACCCCGGTTAAGAGAAAACTTCCTAAAACTTACACTTTTAGGTAGTTTCATAATGAGAAACCTGTATGAACACACCAATTGTTATAATAAAACATCAGCTTCACTAAATGAGACTTAGCAATAAAAATTATCATAGAACTATACAAATAAATAAATTCCAAGAACTGTTTTGTAAAATCAAGAGACAAAAGAGAAAGTACGTGATTTTGGTAAACACTGACAGACACCAGTGCTGCTAACCATGTGATTATCATGGTTCTGCAAATTCTTTAAAGTCAGGTGGACAAAATAATAACTGCAATTGATGAGGTTGTTAAGTCAGGAATACTGAAGATTCATTATATCATAAAGTCCTTTGTACCATGCTAGGGGCTGCATGTGGAAGAAAAGCCATATGTGAATAAGTGGAATCTTTCTTTCGGATCTTAATGCATTTTAAGGTATGTTTTATTCAATCTCAGAAAAAAAGATAATTTTAATTCAGAAAAATAATGTCTATCATCTAGCAATTATATTTTTTATCACGGACTGGTGCTAGATGTTTAGGTTAACTTTTTATCTATCTTATGCAATGCAAGTTTTGCTGTGGCTTTAATATAAGTGAATTATTCGTATTACACTTAACAAATGAAGTTATTTATAGACAGCCCATTTCTTTTAGTGAAAACATTACATTTGTACAATTGGGTAGATTTGTGCAAGACTTTGGCTGTTGACTAAGCTTCTTTACTTGGCCAGAGTATAGTCAGGACCCTGTGAGCCCTCTGCTCACTGGGTGAGAACTTGGGCTTTGGTTTTGGTGTTAGAGTCTGTATTTAGCAAGAATCTTTGAAGTCAGCCAGCCAGAATCCTCCTCCTGAGGACTCTCTGCCAAACATCTCATCTTCATCACCCCACAGGTGATGTCTGATCACCCTTGGCTGCCTTTACCAAGAACCCTGATGGACTGTTTAGGAATAATTACCCTAAAGGACACCTAATATTCCATGCACTGCTCTCTCAACCATAGTTTTTAGACTCTTCTCTACTTTTTCTCACTCTTTTTAGGGATGAACCCAGTTTCTGTCTCTTGCTGTAAAATTTGTCTACATTGTTTCTTTTTTCCCCCAGGCTTTTTGAACAGTGTTCCTTACCCTCCTTAACAAATGACACAACACAAATCATATTCCTTTTAAATATCCTTGGGCTTTTATCAGATCTCTTAGATTAAGACTTGAATTCTTTCAGTTTTTCTCAGATAGTAATCTTAAAATCAGTAAGTTGAAATATATAAAATTTGCAAAAGGAAAAAATCTCCACGTTAGGGAAATACTTTAGTATATCAGTGCATATGTTGATTTATAAGCACTAAAAACCATCTACTTAGGGGAATATTTTATTCCTTAATATTAAAGAAGAAAAATTAACAATTCTTTACTTCCTTGGCCACTCAATAGCTTTGAATACCATCTGAATCAAAAATTTCTCCTGCTTTCCCCCTTCATGTTGGCAGCTAAACACGAGTGGAGAAAACAATGCTCACTTGAAATTGTGAAAAACAATTTTGATTTTTATTTTCTAGACGCATCCCACATGGCCCTGTCTATAGTCCCCTCTTCCAGCCATCCAGGGATCATTCCAGATGGTCTTTAACCACGTAGCTTCACATTCTTTCAGTCCTACTCATTACTAAGATTCAACTCAACTTCCCACATCTTCTGAAGGATGTCCCACTCTCTTCCCTGCTCAAGAGTGTCATGGCCCTCCTTCCTTATACCATCAAACATATGTTTCCCTCTCAATCATGTCAATTAGCATTCAAATTAAATGGTATTTCTAGTTCCAAGGAAAAATGAAGTCTTTCTTTTCTGTTCCCAAAGCAGATTATTACTATCTTCATGAGAGTCGGGGCAAATGGGATTTATAAATCCACTAGTTCTCCCGTCATCTTCTCTCAGTTCTCCTTCCTTCGTTCTTACTGCTCCTCAAGAATTGCTCCAAAGATGACCAATGTCGTCCTTGGGGCTTTTTGGATCTAGCAACAGTCTATGACCTTTTGCCATATTACTTGTTCTAATAGTGCTGGGATTTTGACCCCTACTTAAAATCGTAAATTCCCCTCTCTTGACTCCTGCATACCTTCTGTTGTTTTTTCTCCTGCTTTTCAAGTTGCTCCATGTATTAGTTCTCTAGAGGAACAGAACTTATAGAATGGAGTGTGTGTGTGTGTGTGTGTGTGTGTGTGTGTTATTTATTAGAATGGCTTACTGGCTGTGGTCCAGCTAGTACAACAATGCTTGTTTACCAATGGAAAGTCCAAAAATCCAGTAGTTGTTTAGTCCATGGGGCTTGATGTCTTAGTTGGTCTTCAGTCTACATGGAATTCTGAAGAAGTAGTTCTAATGCCAGTGAAGGAATGAACTTGCCTGTGAGGGCAAGAGCAAGAGCAACGAAGCAAAAAGAGAGCGAGTAAGCTTCCTTTTTTCATGTCCTTTATATAGGCTTGAAGGTCACCTCAAAAGACCTGGATTAAAGGTAGATCTTCCCACCTCGGAAGATCCAGATTAGAAGTAGGGGTTTCCCCTTTCAAATGATATAATTAAGAAAAAAAATCCCTCACAGATGTACCCAGACACCTGGGTTTAAATGATTCCAAGATCTAGTCAACTGCTGTGGATATTGCTTTGTATAAATAAAATGCCGATTGGCCAGCAGCTAGGCAGGAAGTATAGGAGGGACAAGCAGAGAAGAGAATTCTAGGAAGTGGAAGGCTGAGGCAGAGAGACACTGCCAGCCACCACCATGACAAGCGAGATGTAAGGTACCAGTAAGCCACAAGCCACGTGGCAACTTATAGATTAATAGAAATGGGTTAATTTAAGATATACGAACAGTTAGCAAGAAGCCTGCCACAGCCATACAGCTTGTAAATAATATAAGCAACTGTGTGTTTATTTTATAAGTGGGCTGTTAGACTGCTGGAACTTGCAGGACCCGGAGAGAAAACTCTAGCTACAGTTGACAATCAAAGATTGCCACCACACTCTTATTCTGTCCCACTCACTGGTTCTTCCTTTCTTTTTTATCCTCTTCATGCTAAAGGACTTTCAAAACTTAGTCCTAGGTTACTCCTCTTTTTAAACTGTACTAATATCTCTGCTTCTTTGTCTGATCCTATGTTTTTTTTTTTGTTTTTTTTTTTTTGTTTTGTTTTGTTTTGTTTTTCCAGACAGGGTTTCTCTGTGTAGCTTTGCGCCTTTCCTGGAACTCACTTGGTAGCCCAGGCTGGCCTCGAACTCACAGAGATCCACCTGCCTCTGCCTCCTGAGTGCTGGGATTAAAGGCATGCGCCACCTCCGCCTGGCTTGATCCTATGGTTTTAAATAGCTTCAAATACTAAATTTTATCCAGTTGGACAAGGCTTTTTTTCTGACACATACACATTCTAAACTTCTGCTCAAGTTTTCCATTTGAATATGAAAATACACGTTATACATACATGCCCACACCCAGATTTCTAGTCTGTTCTTCAACAGATTTGTCTATCCTAAAACATGGAATCCATGGCTCATATGTTCTGTTAATCTGGAAGAGATAGAATAGCTTGGTAGCTATTAGTTAAAGGCACATTAATAAAAACAGCAATAGCTATACACAAACAGCAAACTAACGTGTAATGCACCAATCCTGTCACCAAACTAAAACAATTTTTCTAGCTGTGCAACAAAACCACCATTGAAACAGTGAATTTTCTATAAATATAGTTTTATTCATGAAGCAGCAAAATATGAAGAAATCTGCACCCCAAATCTGTGTCCTTGAGTCTATGGCTTGGGATATTTAGGAACACAAGTGAGACAAGAGTTACTTGGATCTAACTTCATTATATATTACCATCACGACCTATATGTCAGAAAACAAGTAATGGACATCAGAGGAAGTTCAAATGATTTAGACTTTATTGGGAAAATAAGAGGTGGTGGTTTATCCAGGTTTTCCTACAATTTCAATATCTGAATTCTAGTGATTCATGGTTGTAGAGCAATAATAAGTGATAGTGTTTATCTTAGTTTATGTTTGCAATCATGATTTTTTTTATTCCTAGAGGTAGTGGCTATTTGCAGACTTTAAAACACATGTAAAGTTTGATAAGTAAACTAATGAATATATTGCTAAAATGTTATAATTGAATAGTTCTAATTTAGAGAAGCATTTCCCTTTGCTACATCAAAATAAGACATTTCCAGCCCAAATCTGGCATATATGGGGTAGTAGGTAATCTCCAGACATAATACCTTCCTCAGGACATATTGGTAATTGACCGCTGCTGGATTATTTTATTTTATTTTATTTTTGAGAATGGTCATTGGTAGGTTTTTCATGCTCCAGTGGATGGCCCTATAGCTACGTGTGCACACACACACTATATGAACTGACACAGTTGCTACAGTGGTTTGAATGAGATATTGTCAGGAGTCTTTCCATTTCAGTGCTTGGGCATCAGTTGATGCCTCTGTGGGGAGGCTTAGGTTGTGTGGCCTTGCTGGAGAAAGTATGTCACTGGGCGCAAGGCTTGTATCATTTCAAGTTTGGTCTCTCTGCTTCCTGTTTTGTGTCTGAGATGTGACCCCTCAGTCATGCTGACACTCTTCCCAACCATAATGGAGATGGACTCTTACTGTTCTGCAACTGGAAGCCTCAGTACTTTAAAAAACAAAGGAATAATAATTCCTTTTACAAGTTGCCTTGATCATGGTATTTCGTCACAACACTATATACTATATATAGTTGGGAGAGTAACTTATTGGAAGGCATATGGGGGAACTTGAGGAGGGAAATATGGGGTAAATAGGACCATATTTCATTATATACATGTATGAAAAGAAAGTCTCAAAACAATAATGAACTTAAATAAAATATAATACTATTAAGTACATTAGATAGTATTATCTCAGATTTATTAAAAATAAAATTGACACTTGATTAACACTATTTTTCTTAATTAAAATATTACTATTTCATATTAATGGGCATAATTTATTTACAAGTAAATTTAGTTATAGTACTTATCAATTTATCCAGATAGTGTTTTAAAAGTATTATTCAGATATTTGACCCCATTTTAATAGTTTCATAATCCTTATAGGCAAGATGCAATATCATGTTTCCAAGTAAAAATATTAACATTTTAGTCATGGCTTAGACATGTGTGATTAACTTTTATTGCCTTCTGAGTTGTATCTACTTTGTGCTTACATATATCCACACGCAATGAATATTTATAACTGATGGCCTTAGGAACTTCAAGATTATAGGCTAGACTGTACTAAATGCATCTGTCAGTGCTTTCAAAACCGTGTATGCCATTCACATTTCTTGTTAAAATGAGAACTGGAAAGTTCTTATAAAAATAGATGTGATTGCATGTGCACATATACCCAAATTAGCTTCAAAGTCTATAGGATTTCTCTTTTTCTTAAACGAAGATTGTGGAGCTTCATGCTTTATGTTTGTTGATATACAATTTGTATTACATTTCCATAAATCTAATTTTATTTGTTTATTTTTAATTTATCAGTTATCTTCACAGCAAAGCAATTCTGCCTTTGTGTTCAGGGTTTGAATTAGCTAGAAACATGAGCTACTCAATTTTCTCTTTGTAATGTAGATATTAATGTAGTATAAAACTCATTATTACTATTGGGTAAAAAAATATACATTGAAATGCTGTAGAACAAATCCTGATTTTGTTCCTACTATAACTTCTAGTAATGAGAACTTGTTTATGTAAGGTGATTTAATACTTTTGCAAAGCACACTGAATTACACTTTTAGAGTTACCATAAAAATAAATCCCATGGCAATCAAAGGGCATGCCTGTAATCTCAGTTGCTTGGGAGGCTAAAGTACAATTATTTGAACCTGGGAGTTTCAGATCATGTCTGGAAGGGGGAAAGGTTAAAGAAAGGAAAAGCACCATGAACCAAAATAGTTCATGATCAAACTGTAAGGGGTTTTGATTAGTTTCTACCTTGGTTGGAAAATGAACTCCCTCTCACCATTCTTTCTTTTGTGTTTCCTCTTCTTTAGAGAACATGAGTCATATTTGGGTAAGGTTCACCTCACCTGCCTCATTTTAATGGAAATAGCTCTTTAAGGGCATGCTATCTAAATAGTCATTTTCTCTAACAATTAATAAATAAGACCTTTTGAAACTAAAATGGTTTTGTACAGGGTAGAAAAGGGAAGCTGGGAGATATAATAACATTAAACGATTTTTCAGAACAGTCATATGTAAACCTACTACTATAGAATCTTTCAAAAATATGTCTGTGCATATACATGAAAAGTTAAAATGAAATTATCCTATAATGGGGCAATAATGCCCCCTATACATCAAAGGCTAACAAATAAAAGACATAGAATCAAGCATAAGTTACATTTTTTGGACTCATTGGTCAGCCATTCGAGATCCCAAAGGCCCCCAAACACTACAGGCTATAATCAATACCAATAGTTCATCCTTCAGAATGTAACAGTAAGATCCTATGGCTAAAGAAGCTACAATTTTGAATCATAAAACATGCAAAATAAAACTGCCTCTGCCCTGGATTCTTCAACATTACTGGTTAGCATTCACAGTGCTGGGAGTGCCCTGTATGCCAACAAAGCAGAAAAGAAACCAATAATTATACCTGTGAACCTTGTGAGCTACAGTAATGAGTGGTTGGGCAAGACATGCTTGCTGTGGGATGTTGTTCTCTTCTGTATGCTGTGAATATGTGTTTCTCTGATTGGTTGATAAATAAAACACTGATTGGCTAGTCGCCAGGCAGGAAGTATAGGTGGGCAAGCAGATGAGGAGAATTCTGGGAAGAGAAGAACAGAATTAGGAGTTGCCAGCCAGACACAGAGGAAGCAAGATGACAAGGCAGAACTGAGAAAAGGTACCAAGCCACGTGGCTAAACATAGATAAGAAGTATGGGTTAATTTAAGTGTAAGAGCTAGTCAGTAATAAGCCTGAGCTAATGGCCAAGTGGGTATAATTAATATAAGCCTCTGTGTGCTTACTTGGGGGATGCAAGTGGGAGAGATTTGTACTGACTGCCGACAGGCTGAGACACAGGAAAACTTCCAACTACACATGCTCACTAATGCAATAGTGGCATGAGCATCATGAGAGTAAACAACTGCTCTCTGATTGAATTTAGGGTTCATACTATAAGATAAAACCCATACATGGTATCATTATTGAGCCACGAAACTTTGGCTAGACAGCATAGACTTGTAGAGAAACCTACTATTACTATGCCTAATGGACAGTATTAAATCAACTCCCATTGACCTTTCATTATAACCACTGATTAAGTCATCTCTCAACTCTTACCAGAGAAGTCCCTGTTTGCAGAAGATGATGATTAAGCTAGAGATGCACAGTTGGCTAAGGTGCAGAAAACAAAAATGAAGAATGCTCAACCTTAAAGGGAAATAGTCTCTCCTCCACAGTCTAAGGGATCATTGTAATACAAGGGGTAGAAAGAATGTAAGAGCCAGCATGGTGGATGACAATAAAAAAAATATGTCTTCTAGACATAGTAGAACAGCTGCACGTATAAATGCACTGTGGTTGTGACAGCATGCATAAGACTTGTGTAAGCCGAAGGCAGACCAAATCACATTATGGAGACAGAGAGTTGGATACAAAAATCTCTTCCATAAGTGAGAGCTATCGACAATTTTTAGCTGCTGGTTAAGGAAGTATAATTTTTTGTAAGAATGTACCCCCTGACAAGACAATTATGTTCCAGCAGAATGTCATATATTCAAGAATATTTGGGCAGAATATTTGACCTTAATGGAGAAAAGGAAGACACAGAGTTGGGTGTAAATCTAAGGATTGTTGGATATGGAAAAAGCTAAAGGAGAGAGGGTAAATATGATCAAAATATGTACAGTCAAATAACCAATAAAGCCAAACATAAGTAAATGTCATTTTCTATGGTCCTGAAGCTTAAAACATCGACATATAAAATTGAAAGGGGACATACTTGGAGCCATAAAATAAATGTATACATTTGACAAGGGTTCTAGACATTGCCTTCTATTGTGTTTGACTTGTTTACCATTATCTAAAATTTTAGATTGTAAAGTGATGAGACAAATATCTTTATCTACAGTCATGGAAGAAAACTTGATTTAACAAAGATATATGGTTCCATCCACTTTCTTTCATATGCCACAATTTCATTCTTATTTATGGCAGAGTGAAATTCTATTGAGCATAAGTTTGATATTTGCTTCATTTACTCACTGTGGATGGAACTCTAGGTTATTTTTATACTTTGTCTATGGTGAACAGTATAGAAATAAATGTGGAGTACAAGTATCTCTATTATATGCTAACTTAGAATCCTTTGAATTTATCATCCAAATAGTCTATTACTGAATCATATAGTAGTTTAATTGTTTTTGTGTTTTTTTTTCAAGACAGGTTTTCTCTGTGTAACAGCACTGGCTATTCTGGAACTCATTTTGTAGACCAGGATGGCTTCTAACTCACAGAAATCCACTGCCTCTACCTCCAGCATGTTGGGATTAAAGGCATGCACCATCATTCCTGGCTTAAAATACTTCTTTGAGAACCCTCCATACTGATTTCCATAATGGCTACACAAATTTGTAGCCCACAAAAGTGAATAAAAGTTCCTTTTACTCCACGTTTTATTTAGCACTTATAGCTTCTTTATCTTGATAATAGCCCCCTAACAACATTGATACGAAATATCAACGTAGTTTTAATTCATTTTTCATTAGTGGCTTAGACTATTGAACACTCTTTCAAACATTTGTTGGTCATTTGGATTTCTTCCAGTGAGCCCTGTTTATTCAATTCATTAGTCCACTTGCCAATGGGATGGTTTGACCTCTTGTTGTTTATTATTTCAGTCTGTTTATAGACTGTCAACACTAGGCCCCTGTTCAGTGTATGGTTGCAAATATTTTCTCCCAATCTGAGTAGTGTATAAGTATAAATTACCTTGCTAATTTTTCCCTTTGTTTTGCAGAAATTTTATAATTTTTTTTTTTTTTTTTTTCTTTTTCGAGACAGGGTTTTTCTGTGTAGCTTTGCGCCTTTGCGCCTTTCCTGGAACTCACTTGGTAGCCCAGGCTGGCCTTGAAGTCACAGAGATCCACCTGGCTCTGCCTCCCGAGTGCTGGGATTAAAAGCGTGCGCCACCACCTCCCGGCTGAAATTTTATAATTTTATGCACACTGTTTGAAGTTTCTTGGGGTTGTTCCCAATGTTGAGTCTTTTTCAGAAAACCCTTGCCTAATACTGACATACTGAAGTGTTTTCCTCTGGTAGTTTCAGGTGTTAAGGTCTTTGGTCTATTCTGAGTTTATTTTAGGAAAGTGAAGTTACATTTTTTATATGTAGAGACCCAGCTTTCCCAAAACCACTTGTTGAATATGTTATCTTTCTGTGGCATGTTTTTTGACAGCTTTTGAACAAAAAAGGTGACTTTCACCATATGGGTTTATTTATAGATCAGCTATTCAATTCTATTAATTCACTTTGATTCCAGAACCATGCTGTTTTTGTTGCTATGGTTTTGCAGTAAAGGCATTTTGAGATTGAGATTAAGCATTGTGAAACTTAATATTATCTTTTAAAATTACAATATCAAAATGATTCTAATATCCTATAATTTTATCAAGTGTCATTATTATAACATTTTAAAGATATTACTCTTTTCATTGTATCTTACTTTATAGAACAAAATAAAACCAAGTACTTTTTTCATAATAGACTGTAAATTCTTATACACTGAATATAACATTCCTTGTAGTTGTTTGTTGCATTTTGTAGTTTTTAATTAGGTGGGTTTTACAAACTAAAAATAGCACTTTCATAATGTGGAAATGTGTTCAAGTATTTCATTCAAGCACACAATAGTATTTCTGAATGTCATCATTTAGTTAACAAACTAAGGCAATAAAAATGCTTCCAACTAAAAGAAAAAGAAGGCATAAAGTACTTTCCGTGCCCTAGTTCTCATGAGTTTCCCTCAGTTGAAGGTAAAGAATGGAAAACTGAAATATTGATTACAAAATGAATTGCAAGCTAGACAAATTGGCTTAGTGATCCACCTCATAATACTGGTCCTTTTCTCATATTACATCACGATGTGTGCAAGTATCCCCTGAAACTAAGCAATTCATTCCTCCAGTGCAAGAGTAATATGTCTGAGAAGAAAATGAATTTATTACAACATTCCCACTCAACAGAATGCACTTCATTGTTAGAATCAGTTAGCACTCAAACTTTGCCCCACTCTCCCACCAGCAACAGCAGCATGAGATGCTGATACTGAATAATAATTTTAGGACATTAGAATTCTAAATTTAGTTTAGTTCCTAATGGCGTTGAAGTTTTGAAAGCAAAATCCAGTCTCACAGAGTTTATAATTTCTGAATTTAGTACACTTATTTTAAAGTTCTCCTGTGCCAAAAGACAGGACATGTTTGTATGGAGAAACTGAAAAATTATGCAAACAATGAAAAACCAAAGATTTTTCTAGTAGTATGTACTTATAGGTGTAATATTTTCTATTATATTCAAATTTCTCTGTGAATTAAAATCCAATTAATGATAATTAGAATGAAATTAATCACATATTATAGTTCAAGTAAGTTGAATCTTTGGTTAAGGAGACCTTTGTAATAAAAATTTGTGTTAAATTTTTAGAAAATTTTAAAATATGTGGTTTGAAACAAAATTAAAACTTTTATGCAATAAAATCATATTCATTTTTTCTATTTATTGATATTTTCAACACAACCAATCAAGTTCTGTGGTGTATCAGATAAAAAGCAAAAAGAAAATGGCAATAAATTCTTAAAGGAAAGAGTCAGAAGTGTTCTCTTCATTCTAACTTGAAGATTTAGGTACTGTCCTGTAAGACAGTCATCCTGTGAACAGTTAACCATCATGCTTAAACTGACTGAGGATATTAGATATAGTTGTTTACAGTAATAGGAAAATCATGGTTATTTTACACCTTTAGAAAAACATTAGTTCCAGCCTACCAGAGCTTATTCTTGAGGAAGCTTAGAATTACTTTCTACATCTGTGGTGCATGTTGTGTCCCTCAGTCATCTAATCGCACTAATGACTGAGATAGAGACCATTGATATGAGATTGCTGTTTGGGGGGCTTTGTCCAGCAATGTGTAGTTTCAGCAGGGTAGGGTGGAAAGCAAGCAGAAACCCAAGTGCCTTGCACTGTCCTGGGGCTGCTGTCTAGGTTTCAGTCTATGTAAGACTGTTACTGGAACCACAACCAAAAACTTTGCTTTTCACTTTTTAAACTAGATAGATTTATGGAAGCAAATTTTTCCATATTTGCCTTATGTAAATATCTTTTATTTTTGTAGCTATTTCTTTCTGTAATTATCTATCCCATTAAATCTAATTCAGCAGATAGCACGAAAACATCACTTTTAAGTGAAATACTGATATCTGTGAAGTGGTATCAGAAAGTAGCTTGTATTTACAAAAAGAGAGATGATATCCTACCAACTTTTCTCCATCGAATGTGTTAGATCTCAAATACAAATCACAATTAATCATACTCAGATTTTGCAGTAGCATCAGTATATCTTGCTGAATGTAAGTCATAAAGCTGTGTCAAAAAACATTAAATCAATTTTAAAAGTGTCCAAATATGAAGCAAAATGTGATGATTTATTCTGCTTGAGGGTTTTTTGTTATAATTTCTACCAGCTTTTTCAAACACATGATTTAAAAGGCAATAAAAGTATATTACAAAAATATGTCTTAAAGTACAAATAAACTATGATTTTTTTCTAACAGAGCTGTTTAGTGACAATATGTCACTTAATTAGTTTTTGAAATTTTTTCTGGAAATGCAAATTCTGCTTGATTAGACTTGGCCAGGAATAAATAGGAGCCACTCACTGCTTATTTAGTATTTTATACTCATCGTAAGTTCTACATGCTCCTAGTAATTGGATGGATATGACCATCTCATATTTTATAAGATTAATTGAGTTTGAGTTTTTAAAAATGACCTTTGAAAATCAATTACAAAGTTGACCAAAAAGGTTTCCTAGCCATCAGAAATTAATCTCTAAATATGTTTTATGAGATATGCCCAGTGTGTTCTCATTTGTCTTTAATATGAGTTTGGGAACATATTGGATGAATCTAACTCTATCTTAGCAGAGAATAAAATAAAAAGAAATTTACAGTGAAGCAAAAATATAATGAGTACAATTTAAGTTTTAAGGAAATAGTATGCAAATCTTATTTAGTAAATTTGTGCCAAATGGTTGTTTATCAAAGCAAATTATTCATGTTACTTAAGATTAATTCAGAAAGGTTTTTTAATGGGTGTTTTAAAAGGATGACTCATTGATCATCCAAGAAAGTAACCAAAATAATTTTACCCAAAATATCTTCATGTTTATGTAGCTCATTTCAATGTGTTTATTGTTTCTTCATAAATTTCAAGTGAGTGAATGATTTTATTCAAACTTTTGTGGGCCTTTAATCTATATTACTACTGATCATCACTCTCTAGTACAAGTAAAGAAATTATGAGCAAAATGTTATGGTGTGCAAAGCACTTCTTCAGTCTTGGAAGGCTTCTGTGTGCCCTGATTCTATGTGGTTATCCTTAGGAATCTGATTATCTTAACCTTAGACCTTGATCTTTAATCCACATACTTTTTTTAATCCACTGAATTTGTTTTATAATCAATTCTATTATTTCATTGCTTTATCATTGATTACTCCTTTATAATCCATGTGGCTCAGGTTTCACCTTTAAACAGAAAGCTAGAGAATACCTTTCCTGAAAAGAGAAAGGATGATTTCTGTTTTCATATCAGACTCTTCATTTTAGAAAATGTTCACTAAGGTCTAGCCAGGTGAATCCACCTGATCCATCCTTCTATGCATCCTGTTCAAGCCCCAGGTCTAATGTGGTGGTATTATATTCCCCAAAATATTGTGCACCCTAATAAATTTATCTGGGGTCAGAGAACAGACAGCCAGTAGATACAGAGGCTAGAAAATGGTGACACTCACACCTTTAATCCTAGCATTCCAGAGACAGAAATCCATCATCTGTTCAAGGATACAGCCAAGCATGGTGACTCACGCCTTTAATCCCAGAAAGCGAGTCTTTAATCCCAGGGAGGGATGGTAGAAGGCAGAAAGGTATATAAGGCATGAGGACCAGAAACTAGGAGCATTTGGCTGGTTAAGCATTCAGGCTTTCAAGCACAGTTCAGCTGAGAGACATTGAGATGAGGACACAGAAGCTTCCAGTCTGAGGAAACAAGACCAGCTGAGAAGTTGGCCAGGTGAGGTTAGCTGTGGCTTGTTCTGGTTCTCTGATCTTCCAGTTCACCCCAATATCTGGCTCAGGTTTGATTTTATTAATAAGAACTTTTAAGATTCATGCTACAGTCTAAACTCTCCACCCAGTGTCCTGGCCTCATCTGACTACCTTTGCAGACACTGTCCCAACCTCGAGCCTTCAGCCTGCCTACTTGACCACAAACTATAGGTCCTAACATGCCATATCCAATCTCTCTAATCAGCCAGAATATGCATATCTTTTGCCAGGGTCTGGCCCCATGATGTCATCAGATTCTGCCCTACACACACCCTCCCTAAACCCCAGATATCCCCAAAAACTCCAGGCTTCACCAGGATGTACATCCTGCTTACTAGCCCAGCCACCTGTCTCCAACTGACTGCATTCTTCCGAAGCCATATCCAGCCTTTATCCCCAGCTCAGCCCACACATCCCATTTGGCTCCAATCTGTTCTGTCCATATCAGATACAGAATGAACAAAAGAAGTCCACATGCTCAGATTGTCAGATTGCATTGCAATGATGCAAACAATATGAAAGATAAGATACTCTCTTTAACCCTTCCTCAAATCTACCAGTTCTGTAGACGTGTTCAACAATGAGAATGATATAGTTAACCCCAAGGTGCAGAATTTAAAAGAATAATCATAAACTTTGTCAAGGAATTCAAGGAATGAATTTTAATATAATGAATTCAAAGAGAATATTCATCTGAGTGATGCCCAAGAAAATACAAGCATAAGGCTAATGGAAATAACAGAGACAATCCAGGGTTTGAAAATAGAATTCAATAAAGATATAGACACATTGAAGATGACTCAAACATAAATGAAGATGGAATAGAAAAACAATATATCCGAAGTAGAATACTTAGCAAAAATCCTTACTATTAAAATGAATCAAGCAGGAGATAGAATATCTGGACTCAAAAATAAAGCAAAAGGCCTAGACAAAATAAGCAAAGAATATGAAAAAAATTAAAACAGAGGAAATGAATATACAGGAAATCTCACAAAAAAACTAAACCTTTGAATTGAAGGAACAAATAATAGAAAAAAAATTCCCAAATCAATGGTATAGATAGATCATATCTTCAACTAGACTGTTGACAAAATCATTACCAAATTAAGAAAGCACATCCTATTCAGACACAAGAAGCATGTAGAACACCATACAGACAAGACCAGAAAGGAAACATTCCACAGTATGTCATAGTTAAAGAACCAAGTATGCAGAACAAGGATGGGGAATTGAAAGCCACAAGAGATTAAAAACAAACAACAACAACAAAAACCCCACAAGTCACATATAAAGAAAAATACATCAAAATAACAATTGATTGCTGAATGGAAACTTGGAAAGCTAGAAGAGCATGGGGAAAAGTGTTCCAAGTCCTAAAAGTTGAGGATGGCCAACCTCAACTAATGTTTGTTTCTAGAAAAACTAACAGCTACACTTGAAGGAGAAAGGAAAATATTCCATGATATAAATGACCTTAAAAATGTATATGCAGCAGACAAAACATAAAGAAAATACAGGAAGCTGTACTTTGAGCTGAGCAAATGATTAGCATAGCCAAGAGACTGTAACAGAGAAGGGAGGCAGAGACAGACAGAGAGGCAAGGAATACCACATTTCTTCATGCTTATAAAGTCCTAGGGGGCATAAGGAGCAGTTACAGATAAATCCATATGACCTAGTTCCAATAATCAGAAACTTTCACTCTGGGTATTGAATAAAAAACTTTCTGTATTAAAACTTAAGTCCTTATATGTAGCTCATGATTGAAAAAACAGAGCATATCTAAATTTAACATCTAAAACTACAAAACTCTCAGCAGCCAACATAAGAGAAACTTTCTTAAAACTGAATTTGGCAAGGGTTTTTATGCATGGCATCAATAGAAAAGCAACCAAAGAAATAAACTGAACTTCACCAAAATTTCAAATTTTTTTTTTAAGCATCACTAGATACTATTGGGGAGGTGGAATAGAACCCCACACCAAGGGATGAAATACTTGAAAACCACATTTTGACATCGATACTATATGTAGAACATATAAAGAATGCATTTGTATCAATGATGACACCACCAACAAAGAATTTATGCAAGCACTGGGCACAGAGATGTCAGAACGGTGATAGAGTGTGGTGATACTGTGTCCTTCAATATATTGTGCACCCTAATAAACTTATCTGGGGTCAGAGAACAGAACAGTCACTAAAAAGAGAGAGGCCAGAAAATGGTGGTACACACACCTTTAACCCTGCCACTTGGGAGGCAGAAATCCATCCGGATCTCTGTGAGTTCAAGACCACACTGGAAACTGCCAGGCATGGTGACACTGATATCTTTAACCTCAGGAAGTGATGGCAGGAAGCAGAAAGGTATATAAGTCATGAGGACCAGGAACTAGAGGCTTTTTAAGTTTTTAGGCTTTTAGCAGCAGTTCAGCTGAGATCCATTCAGATGAGGACACAGAGGCTTCCAGTTTGAGGAAACAAGATCAGCTGAGAAATTGGCAAGGTGAAGTTAGCTGTGGCTTGTTCTGTTTCTCTGATCTTTCAGTGTTCACCCCAATATCTGGCTCCTGTGTTTTTTATTAATAAGACTGTTTAAGATTTGTGTTAGAAGAGTAGAACCTCCCTGGACTCATAGCCTCACAGAACCTCAGCTTAAACCTTTCTATCTATGCACAACCATATCTTCACAAAAGCCCAGGAATGCAGGCGAGATGTTAGAGCAATATGGTAAGGGATTACAAATAAGAAAACTGGATTTTATAAGATAGCAAAGATACTCATATACTTTTCCTAATACCTGTTCCCCAAACCTGGCAGCACAATACACTAAGATGTTCTTTATGTTGGGGAAGAAGACTGCAGTGAGCCCCAGACTTTGTCTCAGCCTTGTTATCCTTGCCACAGTGAAACCTAGAAGGGAGACAGTTCCTTGCCTCCAGATTCTAGATCAGACCTGGGTTCAGTCCTGCTCGGGCTGCTTGCTGACCCTAGGACCAGGGTAGTCTCTGGGTTCTAGTTTCCAGGCATATATTTGCCCACCTAGGCTCTAGACTTACTGCAGTGGCAAGATAAAACCACCAGCCCCAGGACCCTAACTGGCTTCTATCATCCCAAGTTCCAGTAGATACAGGGTACATGGTAAACACCTTAACCTACACTTCAGAAGATACAGGGTCTAGTCACAACAGAAGCTAGTACTGGGTCACTAGACAAAGCTCTAGGCAAGTTCCTAGACTGAGGATCCAGGATCTACCAGAACAATGCCCTCAAAAGTCCTGAACATTCCTTACAGCCCAAGCCTTCAGGTGCATTCCTGTGTACCAAGTTTCCAAGCCTATCCTAGAAATAAGATAACCTCTGTTGCCTCAGACTTCAGAAGTCCTTGATAGATTCATATTTCAGGCTGGTACCCATAAATCCATGTTCCAAATAAACATAAGCTTCAGGCTTACGTAAATCCAGTTCCCAGACTCATCCCAGTTGACCTGAGCATTGCGTAAGCCCTCATAAACCCAGGCCCCAAGCTTGTACCTGTGGGCTCAAATTTATCTATATCCTAGAATCTAAGTTTATTCTTTTGGATGCAGAAGCCAGGCCTATTATAGTAGACCTAATCTATAACTCTACCTCAGTGGACGAGGAGTCCAGACCCAACACTATGATCTAGAACACTAGCCTACTGTAGATTCACATGTCAGGCTCATCTACACTAACTCAGGTACCATACCCACCTTCCTAGAAAAACCAGCAGGGAATTTTGTCATGAATTCTTCAGATAGGCTGTCCATGCTTTCAATGTAACCAGACTTGAAGGGCTTTCTTCATCTCTAGAAGGTAATCCGTCAGAGTGGAACAAATGTTTACTTCTTCAGAAGGGTGGATTCCAATACAAGACCACAGACCAAGAATCGCTGAGGAAACATGATGCTGTCAAAGGGGTAGGTGCTATGCTATTTAGTCTCTGAGAACAGCTCAACTGAGTTTGTGATGGTACGCTGAATGTTGAGTAATTAGGATAATGGAATAGAAATAATTGTGCTTCATTTATACAGCTAAAAAATAATACTTTAAGGCTTCAATATATTTTGAACTAATGGAAATAATTAAGTGGATTACAATCACTGAAAAATACACATTCATCTGGAATTAAGAAATTCAATGCCTCTATGAGTTGTGAAAATTTAGAAACTTTTCAAAGGACCACATGATTTCTTCTTTATATGTTCTCAGACATATTAAGACATTGCATGCAGAGGAAATAAAATATCACCACTATTATGTTAAAATCTACAACAATTTCTTTTTTAACATTAATGGATTCAGGTAAAAGCTTTGTAACATATATTTAGTAGCTTTCCTATCTGCAAAAACAATTATTATCAAACAGTGAAGGGGAAACTAGAAATTTACTATTAAAAACATATAAAGAACATACTTGTACAATTCTGACACCTGGTCAGAGAGAGAGCCACAAGAAATTGAAAGATATATTTTACTCTTAAATATAAATATATTGAAAATTTCCAATTTGTCTTAATCTACAAATGCTGTGCAAAAAATTAGGAAATTCTTCAAAGTGTATTTTAATAAGCAAGTAATAATGTAATCAAACACCTGTGAGAATATTTATAAGAAAATTGATGTTAAATAAAAGAATAAATGAAACGGCTTTATGCACAATGAATATTGTGTGAATTAAAAACTTTTGTTAGGATTTCAGCAACACTTTATGTTTAATAGGCGTGGATGTTTTATTTACCCTCAAACATTAAAAAAGTAATCAAGCCTTTCAAATTTAACTTCTTGCTCTTATGATCAATCGTCCGTCGAATTTTTGTGTGATCCCTCTACATCAAGTGAGTGAGAACAGAGTCATACCCTAGGTCTTTGATCTAAGTGCAGTGAAGACATGCTTGTGTGGTAATGCTGAACTTCCTCCCTAGAAGGGCTTTACTCTCTGGGTCATGGTGACCCTCTCTGCTATACAAGAGCTAGAGAGCTTGTCAGCAATTAGAAATGCACATCAATGTCTGTGCTGATCAAGCAGGGGCTGAATGCAACTGAGTAATGAATTCATGTAAGTGGCCTTGCTCAGACAACTTGTGCTTGCCTATCCAATCCCAAGGAGATTAGTATGTTCTTTTGTGCTTTTTAGTGTAGCACAACAATATATGCAACTTATCTGTAGGATTTACTTTCACCAGTACATTTATTATTACATACCCATCTTTAAGTCCTTCAGGTAAGCCTAGTGCAAATTATTAGAACTAATATTTTTGCATGATCTAATTCATGGACTACCTTAAAGGCAATAGATATTGATTAGTGAAATGGAGGCAAGATACCACAATCCAATTCTGTGCTAACATTGCAAAAGGTACTTTCCATTTAGTGTACGTTTAGTGTATGTATTTATGGCACAATGACTTTCCTTAGATGAATGCTGGCTAGCAAGACACTGTGTTCATGCTGTGCCATCTGTCTGCATTTATTTCTCCTAATTTCACTTCCCCAAATTGCTATTTTTCTTTCCAAAGAAATTAAATCATCTGGGTATTGTTTGTGCACTCATGTGTCTTAAAGTCAGACACAGTGTTATTTTTTCTTCTAGAGAGAACCAGCATTATTCTGCTCATGAAATGAGTCTTATAATTAGAGAAATTAAGGTGTCCAAGCAGTTTCAAGTTCACTATTTTGACGTAAATAAGAATTATAAAAGCAAATTTGGAGAGCTTAGTTTAGCTAAAATTGTCACTCTGACTTTGCGCTTCAGTAAAAGTAATTCTCAGTAGGTAAAAGACCCTTGCTTAATGTAAGACAATAACTTTGTTTACCTTTAATTAAAAAAACACAAACAGCACTTACAGCCAATTAGTATTCATGAATATTGACATTTGATTCCCTGAAGGCCTGTGAAGAGGTCATCGATGTTATTTTAGACTTTAGTCAGTTGAGAAACAGGTATATGCTTCGCCTAAAATCAGCCAGCTTCTAACAGGTACAGCCACTCTTTAAGCCACGTGGTCTCCCACTAGTCTGCATGTGACCTCTTTGCCTGCATTGCCAGTTACCAAAACAGTTATTGTGGGGTGTGTGTGTGTGTGTGTGTGTGTGTGTGTGTGTGTATGTGTGTTTGAGTTCTACGGTTCCTGAGAACATTAAAAAAAAATCATAGAATATCCTATTATGTATTTATCATGCCACACAAAATCATCTTTGCCAATTTACTGTGTTTCTCCAGTTTGCCATCTAGGTTGTTCACTGTGCATTGTGAAACAACATGGGCTTAGACAGTTCATAGATTTCTCTCTATTGAAAATGTGAACAATGACTTATAAAGATCAACAGGATGATGTTTTACATGAGAAGAGGAGCAGGTAAAAAAAATGTCTTAGAAATCTAATTATGCCAGTTTAGCATGAACACATAATCCTGATCAACTGGAGAGTGGCGATTCTAGGGGACTTCAGGTCAGTGATGCAATTTTTCATTCCAACTGTAGAAATACTTTCTTCTGAAGTCGTGGGATGCAGCAGAGTATTCACAGTGTGTGTGTGTGTGTGTGTGTGTGTGTGTGTGTGCGCGCGCGCGCGCGTGCGCGTGCAGGGGGGGGCTAAGTTCTTTGAATTACAACCAGAAATTTTCGTCACCATAGTTTTATAACCATGAGGATGGAAAAATAATGGGAAATTTTTTAAAATGTTATTTTTAAGAATAACTGTAAAGGTTCTTGTAGTGTGGGAAGTAGATATTGTAGGAGGCAAGAAATAATATTTAAATCATAGGTCTGAGTAACAGATTATGAAGTTTGGACCCACACAAAAATGAAACTTCATTTTAAGACTTATTTACAAGGTCCTGGAAGAACTATAACCATTTTTTTTAATTTAAATTAATGGAATGGTTTAGATGTACTCGAGGTAGACAACTGTCCATTGTGTTGCAATAAGTAAACTCATATACTATTGCATCTAGGTAAGGAAATATTACCGGAAATTAATGATGACATTTACCAATTTCATGTTGCCTTTTCAATTTGTAAACAATGGTATGGAAATATGTTGTTCCTCAAGCAAGTATCTAGTTCCCTATTTTATTCTGATAACTGCTTTTTAAAGATTGGTAGAGAGGAATCCACAGCTACTTTAACCTGAGAATTTATTTCACTTGATTTTGTTTTTAAAGAGAAACCTAAGAAGGAAGACACATCGTAGTTGAAAATCTATGGCAGGAATCATCAGGAAATGCCCAGACTTAAAGAATGGCAGAATCATTCATTAATAATTGAATAAAGGATACTTTACCTTAAAATATTCCATGAGGAGCAGTCAGCAAAAAGGATAGATGTAGGATTTCTCCCCACTGTTTAATCAAAAATATAACAAGGGTGGAATTAGGGTGACTTGGCTGCAATATCTAGCACCTTGGTGGTCAGGGCTGATTTGGGTGACCTGTGGTCTAAGTAGGCACTACTTTCCTTCTTCAACATTCCATGTATGTCCTTTCTGAAGTTGCGGACTAGTGGGGGGGAATGACTCCCTCATATGGATGGAAACTTTTAAAGTCATGAAAAAATGGAACGGCTGCCTTCTCCTGCCAGAGCCTCCAAACAAGCTCTTGAGAAGACGGTAAGGGCCAGGGAGATGGCTCAGTGGTAAGAACACTTTCTGAGTTAGTCTGAAGACATGAGTTTAGATCCCTAATAGCCATATAAAAAGCTAGGTGTGGTAAAGTGTACATACTTTGAAACCTGTACTTGCTGTGGGAGTAGGTACTGGGTGTAGGGTGGGTACTGGGTGTAGGGGTGGGTACTAGGTGTAGAGATTGGTCCTGGGTGTAGCACTGGGTATTGTGTGTGTAGGGCTGGGTACTGGGTGTAGAGCTGAGTAGTAGGTGTAGGGTTGGGTACTGGGTATAGGGGTAGGTACTGGGTGTAGGGATAGGTGTGTAAGAGAAGAGGGTCTCTGGAGTTTGCTACATAGCCAGCCTAGACAAATAAAATAAAATAATAGTCAAGGACCAGTTAGAAACACTGGCTATGAAGGGACTCAGACGAGTAGTGATAGATCAGAATACTAAAGTTCTCCTGTGGCCTCTGAATACAACCACAAGCATTCAAATAAATACACACACACACACACACACATACATACAGTAACAATGCATATATTCATATGGCTTTCTATACCTTCTATGCTATTCTGGTTCTGATGATGTTTAAAAAAAAACCTATGACCTTATTATATATGACAGCAGCGGGTTAACAAACAGCCTTTGACAAAAAAAATTGCAGTTAATAGATATGATAGCATCATCAGTTGTGACATTGTCTGTGGTGTCTTCCCGGATCCACTATAGCAATACAGTCAGTTTTAATCCTGTTTGTTTTTATCCCTCCTATCAGGCTTATGCTTTCAGAAATGAAAATGGCATGAAGTTTAGCTCCAAGTTGGCTAGTTGACCCAGACCATCACCCAGTGTGGCATTGAGTATGTGTGCCTCTAGATCCGAATGACCTATGTGCTGTAGACTAGCTGTATAAACCTGAGTACATTACTTCATGTTTTTCTGTTTTCTTATATACACAATAAAGCAAAATCATAGTACTTACCTGACAGTATTGGTGGATGTATTAATGCAACTCCACGTAGCTAAAAGGGAGGTTTATTTTGTGGGGTCACTTACAAGTGAAGGGATAGGTTACAGGGTCCGGAAAAGGTGTAGCACAGTCCGGCGGTGTTCTCTGGAGAACTCTGCTCGATCTACCTCCAGTGTCCAGGATCCAGGAACCAAGAGAACCAGCACATCTGGATTGCGGGTCTTAAGGGCTCCTCTCCCAGCCTTGTAGGCGTGACAGTTTTCCAGAAGCCTCAATGGGGGTAGTACTTCCAGGTCAAAGCTGGAACAGATACACCCACTACACCCACTATATGACAGGACTTTCCAAAAGATTAAAAGGAGATGATTTTTTTTTTTTGCCTCTAAAGCCTGAGTCTAGTTTTAAGGGGTGTGATGATGTTAAGTTTTAATCATCAACTTGACACAATCTACATCTAAAAAAAAATCACATGGAAAGTGGATCTTAATGGAGGATTTCTTATTATCAGGTTTGCCTATGAGTATAGTTTCTTTTGGAGGGGGTGCTATTTTGATCATTTTAATCCAAAAAGGAAGATCTGCCCACTGTCGGCGGTTTCATTCCATAGGCAGGGGATTCTGAGGGTGGGCTAAGCAACCTGATAACAAGCAAGCATGCACAAATTCCCTCTGCGCTTGGCTGAGGCTATACTGTGGAGAGAGCTTCAAGTTCTGGCAGCAATTAATTCCCTTCTGCGGTGGACTGTCCCCTGGAGCTGTAGACCAGAATAAACTCTTCCTCTCTTGTCTTGCCTTGCTTCTGCTGCCAGTATGTTTTATCACAACAACGAGAAACGAAAGAAAGCCAAGGGGCCAACACAGGATGACAGAGCAAAAGTGACAGCACATGGAGATGACAGCAGAGGCAGAAAAACCCTACGATTCTCTCAAAGTGCTCTCTCTCAACAGGCCACAAGGAGAGACACAGCTCTCTTGCAGACATGCTTTTTCTGCATCCAGCACCTGTGGTGGTATTGTGTTCCCCAAAATATTGTGCACTCCAATAAACTTATCTGGGGTCAGAGACAGAACAGCCACTATATACGAAGGCTAGAAAATGGTGGCATTCACATTAAAGAATCCTAGCATTTCAGAGATAGAAATCCCTCTGGATTTCTGTAAGTTCAAGGCCACATTGGAAACAGCCAGGCAAGGTGACACACGCCTTTAATCCCAGAAAGCAAGCCTTTAATCCCAGGGAGTGATGGTAGAAAGGAAAGATATATAAGGTGTGAACACCAGAAACAAGAAGCATTTGGCCTGTTAAGCATTTGGCTGATTAAGCTTTTAGGCTTTGGAGCAGCACAGTTCAGCTGAGATTCATTCTGGATGAGGACTCAGAGGCCTCCAGTCTGAGGAAACAAGACCAGCTGAGGATCCGACGAGGTGAGGTAGCTGTGGCTTGTTCTGGTTCTCTGATCTTCCAGCTTCTCCCCAATACCTGGCTCAGGTTTCATTTTGTTAATAAGAACTTTTAAGATTCCTGCTACACCCACCTAGAAGAGCTTGACTGTGAAGAAAATGAGAGAGAAGGACACTAGATTTTCACTCCACATCTTTGGTTTTCCTATTGGTCATGTTTCACCTCACTGTGGAATTGGCTCCCCTACACTCCGTGTTTACTTGTTGCCTCTGGTGTCTCCTCAAGAACACTTGCAGAAGGAGTTGACTGAGTCTAAAATCAAAGGGGAAACAGTATACACAGTGAGTAGACCTTTAAGCACAGAGGGGATGGTCCAGGAAATCTGAGAAGGTGTTCAGAGCACTTGACATACTGAGTTAATATTTGTTGAGGCACTTAAAAGAATACCCGACAATGGAAGATAATTGATGTGTGAGCTGTTACCACTTTCAGAGCTAAGGATAAAGTGAAACAAGAGCAAGACTCATAATAAAAGGGTTTCTTTCGGCAGTAATTCAATTGAGACTCTAATCGTCCCAAGATTGGTTCATATGTCACAGGTTAATTGAGACGTAATTACAACTCCATTTACCGGATCAGAAACTCAAAGAAGGTGCTACACATGGTGAAGTACGCCAGCTTTTACCTAAGCAGGAAAAAGAATAAGTCCATTAGATCAATTTCAACCCAGGGCCAGCTCTAATTTGGACAATGACAGATGTGACCAGGAGTACTGCTTACAGGAAAGAGGGAAATAATTCTGGTGGAGTTTTGGAATGGGTTCCAGGACAATAAATAGGGAAAAAATCTTTGACTTTCTCTCTGTGAGTTTCTATTTAGTAGCATCTCTTTATGACTTTGAGGCCAGCGCCTGGCTGGAATGCATTACTGAGAAGAATGGAGTCATGGAATATGTCACGAAAGGACAAACAGCTATAACTTTGTAGGAGCAAGGCACAGAAAGTTTCTAGTAAGTGGAGTTCTGCCCAGAATCACAAAGATGAGCCAGATCAATGCCCTGACAGTGCGGATCATCTTGTGGGAGCCACAAGATACTTCCAGGATGAAAGAATAGAAGCACAAACATAAAAACAATAATTATCCATGGCTAGCTATGGAAACTCTCCTCTTTTCCTATTACGTAGTAGGGCTCTTTGCTAAAGAAATTCCTAAGGGGATTTTTTTTAAAGCACACTTTTGTCTTACAGTATGCAAAGCCATATGTCCATCAGGTTCTGACTTCTGCAAATATCCAGTGTAACTTCACTATGTAAAAATCTAGGGACTGAAAAAAACAAAATTTATTCTCTGTACCTTTAACCAGTTTTTCAGAAAAAAAGAAGAATGCTGTTTTGTTTTATTCTAATTAATATCATTAAAATGGAAAGGGACCACATGTACCGGGCCCGCCTGTTTGCATGTTAAGTGGGATTCCCTCCTTGAAGACATTTTTGTATCGTCAAGGGATTAAACTGGCAGTTGTCAGGCTGTTGTCATGCAGACCACAGAATTTGCCCCTCCTCCTTCTTGTCCAGTGGAGATTCATGCCAGATGCCTGGAATAAAGGGCTGGGTTTCAAAATCTGACAGTCAGCAAAGGCAGAGGGTATGGGTGTGTTGCAGAAGGAAAAGTGGATGGTCTTGATGTTCTGAAAGACTTGAGAGTCTTGGAATGTGTCTTTTTCACATAAATTATTTCATACTCAGGATGGAGTGACCCTCACATTTCCAGTTCAGGATCCTTGCATGGTCTAATTGAGGTTGGTCTGGATGACATTGTGTTTATGATTTTAGGACAATGTAGTTGAGTTTTAAAATTCTTGATAAAAGAAGCAAAACAACAACAACAAAAACAAACTGAGGAAACATTGTGTGTGTGTGTATGTGTGTGTGAGTATATGTGTATGTGTTTATATGTGTGTGTGTGTGAGTGTATGTGTATGATGTATGTGTGTGTATGTGCCTGTGGTGTGTGTTTGTGTGTGTATGTGTGTGCATGTATGTGCCTGTGATGTGTGTGTGTGTTGTGTGTGTGTGTATGTGTATGATGTATGTGTGTGTGTATGTGCCTGTGGTGTGTGTTTGTGTGTGTGTGTATGTGCGCACATGTATGTGCCTGTGATGTGTGTGTGTGGTGTGTGTGTGTGTGTATTGCTGAAATATACTCAGATGTGGTTACCAAGAAGTGAACTTTGAAGCCTGGGGTCTGTATGCTTAATTAATTCCTGTGTGTCTGTTTAAAATACATGGATCATGCAATGGGAAACTGCTAGAAAAACATTTATTTCCTCTTTCTTTTAGCAGCTGATTATAAAATCTAAGATAACACTGCTATTCACTTTATTTCTCTATTTTAAAAAGTGATAGCACGACAACAAAGCTTGTTTTTAATTTCACATTTTAATATCTCAAGTCTATGATTTAATTATGGGTCAACTCAAAATTTGTTCCTAAAAGTCTCTTTTAAAATGAAATTCCTTGGAATAATAATATTTTAAAACATAATAATATTTTATTATTAACTTTACTCACTTAAATCTGTTTATGATAAAGTTAAGAAACATTTTTTTTTAACTATAGCAGACTCTAAGGTGGAAAGGTGAATATCCCAACTTTCCAGTTTTAAAGATTTCTTCCTGCAGTAAGTTAACCTGAGATTAGACTCAAGAGTTGGTTGAGGATAAGTTAGCTTGAATCAACCTTTGATTCTATCAGTTACCTAAAGATTGTCATGGTTTCCTACTTGCCCATTATGACAGTGTTAACTGTCATCTTGACAGAATCTGGAATCACCTTTGGACATTTGGGTCTTTGGACATTTCTGTGAGACGTTATCTTGATAACATTAAATGATGTGGTAAGAGCCATGTTAATTGTGGGCAGGAACTTTCCCTATACAGAGGATCCCTGGCCTTTAATGAAGTGAAGAAGGAGAAAGCTATATTGGTACACACACACACATACACACACACACACACACACACACACACACACACACACGCATCCATCCTCCTCCTTCCTGACTGTGGATGTCATAGGACCAGCTGCTTAGGGAATTTGTTCCTTGACTTCCTCACTATGATAGACTGTGTCTCAGAACTGTGAACAAAAAATAAACCCTTTCCCCTTTACGTTCCTTCTGACAGAGTATTTCATCACAGCCACAGGGGAAGAAATGAAGACTTCCATAAACTATTGTGTTCTCACAATTTCTTCTTTACCCTCCAATGTACAATGCCTGGACTAAACAATATATTGTGGATGAACTTCATCACACAATAATCTAGAAAATATGCATTTCTAACAACAACTTCTTAAATATGATTGAAATATAGTATTGGATTTACAGAGAAAATTCGTATCAATAGTGAAAATATTTAGTATTTAATTTGCTGAAGAAGTAGCCAACTGTGTATTTGTCATAATTACCTTCTATTGTCAACTTCACATAATTCTAGTATCATCTAGGAATCAAAGGTCTCAATTGGAGGATTGCCCCTATCAGATTGGCCTATGGAACATCTGTGAGACACTTTAGTTTCTAACTGATCTAGGAGGTCTCAGCCCACTGTGGGTGGTGCCATCTGTAGGCACATGGGCCCTGGCTGTCTGGGGAAGCTAGCTGAGCAAGCCAGGGGGAGCAAGGTCATCAACAGCATCACTCTATGGTGGCTGCTTCACTTCCTGTTTCAAGGTTCTTGCTTTGAGTGCCTGCCCTGCCCTTCCTCAGTGAGGGACTGTAAAATATAATATGAGATAAATTCTTTATTAATAGTGTTTATCACAGCAACAAGCAACAGAGAAATTAAACTAGGACAGTATTAAGAGAAATATAAGATTGCTACTTTTAAGCTATGGTGTAGCTAGAGTTTTCCTGCCTGGCCCACAGTCAGGACAAATTTCCCTCACCTGCCAGTCCCACAGCTGCTCAGACCCAACCAAGTAAACACACAGAGACTTATATTGCTTACAAACTGTATGGCCATGGCAGACTTCTTGTTAACTGTTCTTATATCTTAAATTAACTCATTTCTATTAGCCTGTAAGTTGCCATATGGCTTGTGGCTTACCGGTATCTTAACATGTTGCTTCTCATCATGGTGGCTAGTAGCGTCTCTCTGCCTCAGCCTTCCACTTCTCAGAATTCTCTTCTCTGCTTGTCCCGCCTATACTTCCTGCCTGGCTACTGGCCAATCAGCATTTTATTTATACAGAGCAATATCCACAGCACTATGGCCTTAAAACATATATTTATGTTCATCTTCATATTTATACTTATATATGCTAATTTTTTACTTAGTATGAGAAAAAGCTGCCAGGATATTTGAATATACTATATAAGTTCTCATTGAAATATATCAATAATATAATCACTTCTTCAAGTCACTTTGCCTAATCTTTAACACTGCTTTAACTACTTTATTTTTATTTTATTTCATAGAGATGTAAAGAAACAAACTTGGCAAATATTTCTGCATACAGTAACCCAAGACCTGACACAATTCCATGTAGGACCCTGAATTTACCTGTCAATTTCAAACAAAACCAATCTGTTTAACCTTGTATTTGTAATTGTCTAAAAAACAAACACTTCTCTCTTTTTTTGGTTTTTTGAGACAGGGTTTCTCTGTGTAGCTTTGTACCTTCCCTGGATCTCACTCTGTAGACCAGGCTGGCCTTGAACTTACAAAGTTCCACCTGGCTCTGCCTCCCGAGTGCTGGAATTAAAGGCGTGCTCTACCACCGCCTGGTCAAATACATTTTTAACCTGAAAATAATTACTTAAGGCACTAAATGTTTTACTAAGGTATTGTCTTCTACTTCTAGGCACACAGGAAACTGCCCGTGATGATAAAGTACAGCCACATTCTTGACTCTGACCAATACAAACTGAGTAGAGGCATTGAGCAGTTGGGTTCAATCTACCTTCCCTTCCACACTGTACAAGGTAGGTGATTGAACAGAGGTATCATGGGAAGCTCCTGATCAGGAGTAAAAATTTTATATTAACAACAATTTAAATACAAAACTTCCCCCAAAGCACTAAAATGTAGAGGATTGCTTGTTTCCATAGCTTTCTGCGGCCTATCCTGGTCCCCTCTCTCTGTGTGTCTCTTTGTCTAGGCTTTGCTCTTTCTCATTTTTTTTGTATACTCACACATTTTTATAAGTTATATGTAATTTTAGATAAACATAAAATTATATATAGAACATTCTTTCATGTACAGATGGATCAGAAAATGAACCCGAATTCTAAATTGCTCAAGAGCTTATGCAGAAACTGTCAAGAGCTAGCGATATTTAACAAAAGGAAAAGGCAATTCACTTTTTTTGTTGCTGCTGTTAAAGTATAGGGTTTTATTTTACGTGTTTTAGACCTAATTAAGAAGGAACTTACTTGAGACAGATTCACCTTAGTCTATCTCCATCAAGAAAATGAAATGAAAGTCCCAGAAAACATGCTTACTGTGGTCTGTATCTAGCAGTTGCATTCAAGTTACAAATCTGATTTACTTATTATATTGTGAGGTAAGGATTGAGTCAGAGCTATGATTTGAATAAACCTGAAAGGCACCTGTTGGAGTAGGGAAAATCCTCACTCGAGACTATCATTAATTATCACCTGCTAAGTGATAGAAAAGCTTAAGCATATTTTTATCTTAAGGATTTTTTAATGACTGTTATCAAATTAATACATAGTTGTGAAAGTTTTAAACAGATATATGATGAAATTACTAGGCAGACATTTCAGACTTCTTAAATTGTCTGTACCAGGCACTTTGCCATGGACGACTTCTAATGGGCACCCAGGAGCTAAAAGCACTTGTTGCTATCAGTCCTGTGACAACATCCACAGTGCAGTGACAATGGCAAACAGGGACTTCTAATGCCAAAAATTCTTGATGGATTTTAACAATGTCTTCATGTTCCTTCTGAGACTTTCACTGTTGTGTAATTCTCTGTGCCTCGAGAACCATTTCCACACTCCAAGTCAATTTAGTAATGGTAATGGAGGCTGTGAGCCAAAGCTGCCTATGGATTTTGCAATTCAAACACTGTGTTGTATCACATAATACCGCAGTAAGCTGTCCAACTGACAGAGAAAATATATTACTTTTATTTCAGGCTTGAGGGAAGAGGGGTCTCTCCACCTTACCTCCACTCCTGACATGCTCTTTCTTTATTTATGTTTTTGCTTACTGTTTTTCATTTCGAGACCCACCAACTAACATAAGCAATTTTAATTACTTGGTTCTGAAAAATGTTTGTTGAAAAGAAATTTATATTACTGTCAGTGTTGTAGCAAATTGCAGTTATTTAGGAACACCTGCTGCCTGCTCCAGACATGCTCAGAGTGTCAAGGTATACTACCCTCCGAGAGCTGAAGGTCACGGACCATAGGTCACGAAGTTCCTGTTCTCCCAGATTCACTTGTCTCCCTTTTGTTAAGCTCACATTTCATCTTTACTCCTGATTCAGTATTCCCCTTGAAGGAGCAGAGACATGTGTGGCTCCAATTTCTACTAGCAAAAAACAAAAAAAAACATTCATTTTAATTGAAATATTTATTTTTGAGTTGTATATCCATTGTTGACTTCTTTGACATTTAATTCATGTATGAGTATTATTTGTGTAAGTCATATCCATAAGTTATTCTTATGCATATCTGCACTTGAGATTTCAAATGATTGGCTGTTTTAGGAAATAGGAAATAACTTTGTTTTAATTACCTTGAATAATGTAATGAACACAGAATTGGTTGTAACAAAGAAATTTAACTTTAAAATGTAGCTGCAACATTTTATTTATATTATATATATACATTTTAAATGTAATTTAGCAGAACTATTCTAAAGATGATAAAATAAGCAAATTAGAATATTATTTATCTGACTCTCATAGAACAGACTTTGAGAAGGACTTACCTTCTGGACATGATGCTTTTTAAGGAACAACTTGGGAACAAAAACCCATGGGAAAGAAGGGTAGAAAACAAGATTAAGAAGAGCAGCAAGTCAAATGACAATGGACTTAAAACATTATCAGCTGACTCCATATAGTATTTGAGTATTGCAATGCCTGTCTGCTGTGCATTGATGGCCACACTGTTATATTTCTATATCTATCAGGTGTCCAATAATATGAATGTCTTGGAAGAGGAGGCCCATCTGGGTGATGCTTCACCAACTATGTACGTATATGCTTTATATACTAAATATATAATTTATGCTTATGTTTTTAAATAGGTTTGTGAACAGATGTTTTGGTAGGTACTATTTAATATTTCCAAAGCTCAATCATGTATATAATGTCCAGTTAGAACACCATTAAGTCTATATTGACAGATTGTTATATTAAAATTACTATCCTGTCTTTTTATACATTTAGAAAAGTACTAACCATTGCAGGTGAGATGATGTTTTGATATCAAACTAAAATGTAACATAAGATTTAAATTTAAAAGGCCAGAGACAGCCGGGTGGTCACACTCCTTTAATCCCAGCACTCAGCACTCGGGAGGCAGAGTCAGGCGGATATCTGTGAGTTCGAGGTCAGCTTGGTCTACAGAGAGAGATCCAGGACAGGCACCAAAACTACACAGAGAAACCCTCTCTTGAAAAACCAAAAATAAATAAATAAGTATAAAATAAAAAGCCAGAGATGGGCTGGAGAGATGGCTCAGAGGTTAAGAGCACTAACTACTCTTCCAAAGATCCTGAGTTCAATTTCCAGCAACCACATGGTGGCTCACAACCATGTGTAATGAGATCTGGTGCCCTATTCTGGCCTGCAGTCATACATGCTGTATACATAATAAATAAATAAAACTTTTTTAAAAAAGCCAGAGATATATAGAAAAAATATTTATGTAAAATTTATTTCATTTAGTAAAAATAGTGATGGCTAATATCTAAATATTTGCTGAAGTTGTCATTGGCTATTGTGTGAACATATTGAAGGGAAATCTCCAATAAAATGATACTAGAAGGAGGACATGTAGGATATCTATCAAGGCTTCATGAGAGGAATTAGTTCCCTTGCTACCTTCTTCCTTCCATCCTTTGCATGTGCCATCCACAGACCCTAAATTATCCACATCTTGATCATGGAGGTTGTGGTATCCAGACCTCTAAGACATAAATCTCCATTGTTCATAAGCCACCCCATTTGTAGTATTCTATGGCAGCAGAACAGACAGACCAAAACAGCTGGTGAGTTCAAGTAAAACCAACCAACAAACAAGTAGAAACAAAGTTGTAGAGAAGAATGACTAATAAACTAAACTAATAAAATAAAAGGAATTCTGATATAATTCAGATGTAGATGCTTCTGCTATATTCCCAACCATGTTAATGATAGAATGTTAGAAGGAAGTTTGTGAGAAAGAATGAAAAAGGAATTGTTTTCTTTGTTTCAGTCAAAGAGTATTTAGGAGAAATGGTTTACACAGAGGTTCAAATAGTGGAAGAGAGTGGAAAATGGAGTAGACATCAAGTGTCTGGTAAAACACTCATTCAGAGAGACTCTCCACCAAATACGCATTCTGGAAAATTTCCATCTTCTCCAGGGGAGGGAGAGAGGGGATTAAAACTAATGCCCAAGGAAAGGCATCAGGGAAGGAAAAGAAAAGAAGGGAAGAAGGAGGCAGAAAAGGGGGAGAAAGGATATCAAGGGAAAGAAATGGAGAGGAAAAGAGAGGATTCATGAAATTGAGAAGATACCAGGAAATAGTCAATGGGCTTTTTTAACACCAAGGCACTCCTGTATATGTTCAAATCCTACTACCTCAAGGTAGCCTGTCCACTGATTCAACTTTTCATTTGCCCTCTGTAATATGTTCACTGGTAGTTTTCACACTTGGAAAAAATAATGTATGTACTAACAGAGTAAGATTTTTAAACATATTAGATATTCCTGGCAATTTATTTCTGACTCTAGCTTCAACTTAGAAGCATGCTTACAAGTAAACTGATAGGGAAGTTTATAACTAAAGTTCAAAAATAGCAATTTTACTGTTATTATGCATCTAAATAGTAAATGCACTCAATGAGACCCATATAGTTTCAAGGTGGCCCTTCCTTGTGATGCCATTGCTTGGATATTTCAAAGTGTATCGTTACTGAAGACGTTGTTCTGGATAGAATCAAATTCTTTGACTTTTCGGCCTAACTGTTGTTAAATCCAGTTATTTAACTTTAATCTTAATTCCATTATGCACTTAGTACATTTTTAGAGCTATCCATTTGCTGTTGGATAATCAGCTGGTGTGTTCTTCCCTGGGAAAGACTATTTCTTCTGCTCTCCATGTTCCTTAGTTTCCTGTAGTTGTTTACCTAGCGTTGAGGCCTCTTGGGCTTTCTTCTTCCATTTTAGCATGTTTATAGTTATTGTCCTTGATCAGCTCACGTTTAGGCAGTTGTTTTGATGAGACTCTATGTGTGCAGCTTCTGACATTCCTGGTGAGCACAATCTCATAGCCAACTCACTGTTCCCTACTCTACAATCTTTTATAAAATTCTGGCATTCATGGTAATATCTCCAAATGTTGGGTACTGAAATCACTTTTAAGGTTGCTTGCAAAAAAGGCAAGTCTATGTAGGTCTTCATGGAAGTATTTTAAAGACCAATATTGAAAACAAATAAGTGACATTTACAGTAGCTAACATTAACAAATTCTTCAAATGTCAGGTATTTAAATCTAGTGAAATAGTAGCTAAACTGTTAAAATTAGGTGAATAAACAGCTGGAATCTTGTACTCAACATTTGGTACATGTTTTAAAACCATTAAATCTAATTGATTATTTAATAGCAATTGGTCAATTCTGAAGACAAACATACAGTTAACATTATAGAGATTGGGTAGGCTGTGTGTGTGTAACATAATTAATTAAAAAGAGACCATAGGTTTGCAAGAGAGCAAGGAGGAATATACAGTAGAGTTTTATAAAGAAGAAAGGGAATGGGAAAATGATGTAACTATATTATAATCTCAAAAAATAGAAGAAAAATTTAAAAATAATATGAAAGCCAAAACAGGCCTGATGATTGTAGTCCACTGACTTTGACAATGGGAACCGTTGGGGAACTGGAGATCATGGGATCACAGAGGAATTTGGTCCCATTTGGGAGATTTTCCTACATTCTAGAAACTAAAACTAAAAAGAGAAATAAACAGAGAAGCACCATAGTCCCTCGTTCCTACACTCAAGCCTCGCCATCAACCGCTCCAGGCTTACTGTACAACACGAGGCTCAGGCCTTTGCCTTGGCTGGAGAACACTGCACTAAAGTATAGTAGCTGAGACAGCACACTGGAGTCTCACCGGCACTCTTCCTCTGCTGCCACAACTCTGCACTCATCTGGTTCTCAGTGTTCACATCTATGGGGTGAACTTACACAGTTCCTGAATTTTCACAGGACCCTCTAACCATCAAGCTGAGAATGTGATGAATTTCAAACTTCCAACACACATACCAGCTCCAGAGTGCTACTTAGGCTCTTTCTGCTCTGGCTCCCTCTCACCAACATCAAGGTAGCCCTTTAACCTACCTAGCATACAGACACTTCCTTCAGGCCGCAACTCACCAGGAAACCAGTAGGTTGTTGCAACTTCCTCACATCCCACTCTGTGTTGGACCACTACTCCAAGGACCAGGACTTAAATTTCTACTCCAAGGCAGAAACTCAAAAACTCCACCCACTCTTAGGCTCCTCCCACCATTCAAACCCTCAAATTCATTACTCACATCCACCCTTTTATGCCACTGTTTCAGCCCCATTCCAGAGAGTCCTAGTCTTAATGATTCAGTCATTTTTTTTTTGTCTTTTGTTTGTTTTTGAGCCAGGGTTTCTCTATTAGCTGTTCTAGAATTCACTATATTGATCAGGCTGGCTTTGAACTCACATAGATTACCTTGCCTCATCCTCCTGAGTGCTAACATTAAAGGTGTTGGTAACAGGGACCCTTCCCAGAGAGGCTCACCTACAGTTTATGATATCAAATGCCTCTATGCTCCCCAGTGCCAACTGTCTCCTACAAGGGAATGAAGGGATACCTTGGCAGACAAGATTAAGGTGTCCCACCTTAACCGTCTACACAGGAGACTTTTTGGCCAATCTACCCTGGATATCAGCAGAATCTCCCATCTGGCCCAGATCCCCCTGGTAGTTGAAACTTTATTCCAAAGACGTGGCTTTAAAAGCCTACTCCATCCAGGAAACCCCCAGCCTCTCTAACATTTATCCCCTCATATCCAGCAAACCTTCCCTCCCTGTGACCCTAATCAGTCTGCAGACCTATCCCATGTAAGCCTGGCCACATTGAGTACATTTTTCTTTTATGAGTAGAAATACTTAGTGCCAATTACTTTGGGAGCTGAAAAACTAGCAGAGCCATGGCAGGGCCCTCTTTGGAATCCAGCACAAAATCCCCAAAAGAAATTAGGGATTTATGGTTGGTGACCATCTCAGAAAATGGAGGTCTACACAGCATGCAGCACATGGGTCCTGCCCATTCCTTCATATTATTGTGTGCTCCTTTTTTTTCTTTCTTTCTTCCTTTCTTTCTTCTGTTTAATTGAGACTGAGTCTCTCTACAAACTTCTGGACTTCTGGCTTCCCTGGACTCACTATATAGACTAGGCTGGACGCAAACTTAGCTTCTTCTTCCTCCTCATCCTTTCTGGTGGGATTAAAAGTTTAGGCCACCCTGCTCAGCTTACTCAACCCTTTGAGATAGCCAAGGGTCTTCTACAGTTTTAATTGTGTGTGTGAATGCAGTGTGTGCACGTAGAACTGTAGGTGCCAATGAAGTCCAGAAGAGGGTGTCAGACCCCCCCCCAAGTGGAAGTATGGGGCCACAGAACATGGATGCTGGCAAGTGAAGTGGGTCCAGAGTACATGGTCTTCACTTCTGAGCCATCTCAAGTGCCCAGGATTTTAATTTTCTCCATGTTGTGACACATTATAAACTAGTAAGAGAGACAT
Source organism: Peromyscus nudipes (assembly GCA_902168325.1). Lineage (NCBI taxonomy): Eukaryota > Metazoa > Chordata > Mammalia > Rodentia > Cricetidae > Peromyscus > Peromyscus nudipes. The sequence goes on from CABHPH010161287.1 coordinate 44,525, forward strand.
GTGGAATTAGATTAATATCACTTTGATTTAAAGATAGGGTATGAATAACACAATAGATTAATACAACTCACTAATTCAGGAGATAAGCTCATAGGCCAGGTGTATTAGCTCACACCTAGAATCTCCTAACTTCAGGGGCAGAAAGAGAAGAGACCACTGATTCACATGCAGATACATGCTCTCTACAGTATCTGCACAATTTTTATGTATTGTATGTACATAACACACAGTTGACTCTGAAAAGAAACGGAAGCAACCAAAAATACTGTCGCTGAAAAATTTCTACTCTCGTGTCCAAGTTCTCAGCCATGAATTGTATTCACAGACTTGTGAGGACAAAAGCAAACAGTTCACTGAACATTCAAGGACAGCCTGAGTTACACAGAGTTAGAATTTTGTCCCAGCAAAGAAAACCACACTGTTTGTGGTGGCAACTGCTTGTGATTGCTATACTCTGGTAGTTGAAGGCAGGAGTGTCAGGGCCCCAGCAGATGTCCAGCCACTGAGGATGTCCTACACTGCTTGCTGTAGGCTGGAGAGATGGATTGATGAGTTAGAGTCATTGTTTTACCAGGAAAGCCTGGTTCAGTTCTCAGCTTCCAGCAGGTGGCCACAATCATCCTCAGAACCTGGGCATGCCAAGGTTGTATACACACATGGGCAAGCAAAACACATATGCACACAACAAAAGAACAGATTGCTTATTGATCTGGAAGCCTGGAATTTGTCTTCAGTACCTTGGTCCTGCACCCCTTAAATGCCTGTAACAGCAATTCTAAGGGTTCAAAAAACCCTTTTCTAGGCTTCAGGCATCTATCCACACAAGGTAGACACATTCCCACAAACATAAACAAAAATTTAATAAACTTTCAAAGACAAAACATTAAGCTGGGTGCTGTTTCTTTTTATTTTTCTTTTTTTTGGCTTTTCGAGACAGGATTTCTTTGTGAAATAGTCCTGGCTGTCCTGGAACTCACTCTGTATACCACGTGGCCTTGAACTCAGAGTAATAGGATTAAAGGTGTGTGCCACCACCACACAGTTAGGCTGGGTGTTGTAGTACATGTCCTTAATCCCAGGATTTGGGAGACTGAGTCAGGATAATCTGTATTGGTTTCAGGCCAGGGTGGTCCATATAGTGACATTGTTTCAAAAACAATTTTAGAAATTTGTTACCTGTTGTTAGATTATATGTTAGTTAAGTAAAAGTGTAAAATATTGTCTTCAATCACTTTTCAAAATGTGTTCTCACCAGAATTTCTTTTTTTTGTATATCATATGGGTATTTTATTTTATTTATTCATTTTTAAAGATTTATTTTATTTCATGTATATGAATGTTTTGACTGCCTGTGTACTATGTGTTCACCTGGTGCCCATGGAGGCCAGAAAAGGGCATCAGATGCCCCGGAATCTGATTGTGAGCTGTATTGTGGGTGCCGGGAACCCAACACAGGTCCTCTAGAAGAGCAGCCAGTGCTCCTAACCACTGAGCCATCTCTCCAGCCCATGTATATTTAATTTTAGAATACATAGTAAATTCATCTCCCAAAACGAGTCTGCCATTTTACATTCCCATCAGCACGGAGGACAGTTTTAGGGGTTGTGACTCAATGGTTCCTAGCATGCTCACCTAGCCTGTGCAAGTCCTCAGGCTTGCATCCCTCGTATTGAAGAGTGGGGTGGTTTCGGTGCCTTACATCTTCGCCAACATTTGGTGGTGTTCTCACCAGAATTTCTGTTATTTATTTACTTCTTTTTTTGAGACAGTGTTTTTCCATGTAACATCCCTGGCTGCCCCAGGAACTCACTTTGTAGTCCAGGCTGGCCTTGACCTCAGAGATCTGCCAACCTCTGCCTCCTGAGTGCTGGGATTAAACTCATGTGCCACTACTTCCTGGCTTAGTAGTTCCTTTCCTTGCCTCCAATTTGTTCATCTCAGGGATGGAACACAGGTCACCAGGCTTTGTGGGAAATAATTTACCTGAAGTCTCACTTGTCTGCAGCCCCCTCTCCCTTCTTTTTATTTGGCACACTGTTTGGAGACCTGGGTACCTTAGAGGACATGGTTGCACCCAGAAACTGTGCTTCCCTTGTACTCCTAAAGACACTCTTAGCCTGGGTACTTTTTCGGATCTTGATGGTAGTGAAGACTTGATTGCATTGAGAATCCTGGGGGAACAAGGGGACATTTGGACACTGCAGACTTAGTTTGCTTGCAAAGAATGATGCCTCTTGGAGGCTTGATTGCACTGGAGATCTCGGTGGCACCAGGAGACTTAGAACATTTAGAGACATAAATTCCTTGCAGGCTCTGGAAGCATTTGGAAATCTGGTTCTATGGACACATAAGAGGACATGTGGTAACATGCATACAATGGGGGAACTTGGGGCATTTAAGGGAACTAACTTCCTTTGGTATGATGGATCTATTAGGAGAACTCCAGGCACTGGAGGATGTGGAAATGTACTGGGATGAAATCCTACTGGAGTACTACTATCCTCTACTGCACATCCTAAGGAGGCAGGAAATGGATAGAGTAGCTCCACATTCCCCAGGTTTTACTCATCAACGCTTCCCAGCATTTGCAAATTTGTTCCAGACTTCCTATGCAGCAGAGATGACTCTAGTGCCTCATCCTTTCTCTCAGTCTGTCATTCTGTTTCCTGGGGCTCCAAGTTTTCTAAACAGTAGAATAAAGATACACACAGCTCCTTTGTTAATACAAGACTGTCAGCCCAGGAAGGCTGGCAATGGAGAGGAAACTCACCCAGAGTTTACAAGTCCCAGGTATAGTGGTATTTTATAAGAGACCTCTTAATTAGAGGAGGTGATGGTTCATCAACCAGCATGAACATCCAATTTAAACTAACATACCATTAACACATGCTTTTTCATTTAATCAGATAATAACTTGCCAAAAAGGAGCATCCCCAAAATTAGTCTTGGGGAAAAGTTTTTGTTTTTGTCTTTTAGGAGAATGAAGGTTAAGGAATCTGAAGAACACTGGACAAATGAGACAACTGAAGAAAAGGGGCAAACCATCTATCCCAGGAAACAGAGTAAAATGGCCTATTGGTATATCATCTAAAAGATTTTATGTCTTCCTAAATGTTTGTTTCTACTCTTCTCTAAAGAAATTTAACACTATTGATGTTCTAATAGTCCCAGTTCAATTAAAATTTAAAGCTGACTTTAGAGTTGGAGAATGGCTCTCTCCTTCTTTAAACTCAAGCATGTTGTTAAAAGGAAAATGCAAACTCCCTATATCATGCCAGAAGAAGAGCCATCTTCTGCTATGGGACAGAAAAAATAAAAAATCAAATTAATTAAGGGACTATTCTATTACTAATCTCAACTCTTTGATTCTATTTCTTTAAACTGTTCTTAAAGTATGAATTTTATATCAAAATTTATAAGATTAATATATATATATAGATATATATACATTTTAAACTCTTAAGATATGAATGGTCATATAGAGTACTAACTAATTCTAAAAAAAAAAAGGCTTCAATTAGCTGCATATATGTCTTTGTGTTCGAGTCTCTTATCAGTTTTCTGCAGGAATTCACGGCCAGGCCTAACATCAACTGAAGTCTCCAGAAAGACGATGGGGCCCCACAACAACAACAATTCCACGTGGACAATAATAACATCACTAAGCTGACAAACATCATCTACCTATCAGCTTTGAACTACAAAGTGCTCAGAACAATTTTGAGAGGGCTAGCTGAGATGATCCAGTCTCAGAGATTACTTGAATAAGGACTTGAGATAAATCCTGAACTTTGGCATTATATACAGACTGGATAACGAAGGATATAGTTACGTTTCCTAGAATTTGACAATTAACCTAAAATTTTTCTTTTCAGAATAAAGATACCTTCGCCCATACCCAGCAGGAAGCAATTTTAAGAATACGACGCCACGTTCCCAAAGAGGTGGTGTGGGACGGGTGGTTTTTTGTTTTTTTAATGGGTTTTAGGTCTGGGATAATTTTCATTGTTTAGAGGGGTTGGTTACAAGTTGTTATCAAGGGTTAGGAAAAGGTCTAAGCAAAGGAGGTTAGATTTAAGGTTTTTGTTTTAAAAAAAAGAAAAAGAAAGAAAAGAAAAAGACAATTACTAGTTTTAAATACTTTACATTGGATTGGATTGTTTTATGTTGTATACAAGTTGTATATATTGAAATTGATATTGTTAGGAAATGCTATATGTATATTTGTAATTGTACTTATACCGTTCATTTAACAAAATAGTGCAAATTGCTGATTCTTGAATGTTATTATTACCAACTATTAGGATATAAAGAAATGAAAGTTAGTAGTTAGACATTACAATAGAATTTGTAGTCATATTAGGTATGTTTTCTAGATTGAGCAGATATATTTTAGATAGGTCATCTTCAAACCCTTCAGAGATCTACAGAATATGGCATTTAAAATGTTTTAATAACTTAGAAAATTTTTCTTTTTTGTTATGACTATGAGACATGTCAGCTCCTGGCAGTACCAATCTACTTCAGAGAGAATATGGGCATTGAAGAAACTGCATATGGAGTTAACTTTCATTGTGGCAAATGTTAGCCACCGGACAACAAAGTATCCTCGAATCAACTGCTGACAACAGGACAAAATGGACAGACAGGACACGAAATGAAGGACTACTGATTCTTGCCAAAACAAGTGTGGTTATGGCTTTATCAAAAGGCATCTTTTGAGGCCAGGACAATATGGCACCATCCCTGAAGTGGCCTTTGCAATCCGGAAAAGGTACAGTGCCCTTTTCTTCAAAGGCAGCTGAACAGGCAGTGGGCTGATGGCTTCTGATGTGCAATGGAACAGCAGCTGAAACAGTTATTCTTGAAGAGTAACTAAGCTCACGCCTCTCAATAGCAGACTGGCATTTAATAGAGGGATGTGGTGAAGAACGGGATGCTGAGATGAAGCCACACATACACGGTCAAGAAGAATGGACAGCTGAATTAAAAAACCATCAACAATTTCCAGAATTTAAAATCCTGAATCATGACATGACACTAGTGGAATTCAGGTATTTCTGGTACATGGACTGCTCTCACCCAAGGTGAGGTTGAACTGTTGACCTTGTGTACATCCTACTTCACAAATGAGTCTGTCAGATATGCTAAGCCTATAGGCTGAAGATGATGCCCCAACACTGCGGAGAAACCTCAGGTGACTGTCCAGGCGGCTGGCTGTTTCTGTCAACTCA
>CABHPH010161288.1:0-25448 GCA_902168325.1 Peromyscus nudipes
CTTGATAGAATAGGATGGATAGATCCATGCTACTGTAACAAAATGTCACAAACTGGGCTGCTTAAATATTGTAATTTTTTTCTTCTCGTATCTCTGAATGCTAGAAGTCTAAAAGCAAGATGCACTATACTCCACCCCTCCAGCTCTGAAGATTATCCAAGCTGGCTTCCTCTAGCTTCTGGTAGTTGCTGGTGGTTCCCAGCACAGAGAGGTACCAGTTTAACCCCTGCCTCTGTCTTGGTGTCCTCCCAAGCTGCTCATCTGACTCTTTTCTTTTATTATAAGGCTTCTCAGTGTTGGATTAGGGCCCATGGTGATCCAGGATGACCTTGTCTAAACTTACTCCATGTCCACACCCTCTATTTCCAAATAAAGCTACCCTCTGGGGTTCTGGGGTCTTGGAAGGACACTCTTCCTCCTAATGTATGCATTCTGAAACTCCCATCTCAACAGGATCTCTCACATAGCCCAGGCTGGCCTCACACTTACCATACAACTGAGGATAATCTTGAATTTCTGATTTGCCTGCCTCTATATCAGATACTAGAATTACAGGCCTGTATTGCCATGACTGGCTTAAGCAGTGCTGAGTATGGAACTCTGGGCTTTGTGTGTTCTAGGCAAGCATGTTGCCAAATGAATTACACCCTGAGCTCCCTCGTGAGATTTCTGCCCTCAATTTCTACAACCTATGTTCTGTGAACCTGTGTTTTGTTCTCCCAGTTTACTTCTTTTAATCGCTTTAGCTCTTTCTAAAAACAGAGAAATATTTTGGTTAAGAGAGCTGGGCTGAGAGTAGTGGATGTTTCAGTAAACTAGTCTCCCCCACCCCTGTTTTCTGGGAGATCTAGATCTCCTGTGACAGTGTTTGGATTGGTGGAAAGTCAGAGAACTCAAAGACCCACTTCTAACTCCCATTCCAGGATTCTTGTCTTCCAGTTGGCTTCTATTAGGTGGTTGTAGACTATTCCTGTGATCTAGAATTTATTTCCTCATGGCATTTGTGTATTTCTTTACTGTGTGTGAGCATGCATGTGAATGCTCACATGTCACTGGATGCATGTGGAGGTCAGAAGGTAACTCTTAGGAGTTGAGTCTCTCCTCCCACCATGTGGACCCTCTTCTTGACAAACTTTACGACTGTTTCCTGGCCTGATTCTGTGCAGTCAAACGTTGATGTAGGAAGTTGCGTGGATAGATGCAGGCACTGTTGTGTCTATTTCTCCTGAGCACTACCCATAATTGCCTTTATTTCACTGGAAATCTTCCTGCACTTTCTTTTCTGCCACTGGACACTCTACTTGTCTCTGTAGATGATGCTTCCACTTCAGGATGTAAAATCCTCTGTGTAGGTGTGTGTTGAGGTCCAATCTCTCACTAGATCTGAAACATTTTGGCTTCAGACAGAGCATATTCCTTGGCCATTATCTAGACACTAGTCTCTTAGTTCTTTTTTTTCCCCCTCTTAGGATGTTTTCCTTAGCTTGTGAGTATCAGGAACCCACACCCTAACTACAGAACTATCAATTTATTGCTTCTTCTCATAGCACAAAAATTACACCAGGAACACATGGAACAGCTAGAGCCAGCTTTGGAATTTTTTTATTATTTTTATTATTGTTTTATTATTTATTTTAGACTTTATTATTTATTTTTATTTTAGTTGTATGAGACTTTCCCCCATTTGCGTGCATGTGCATTGTGTGTACAGTGCCTATGGAGTCCAGAAGGGGGCATTGGATTTCATGAGATTGGAGTTATTGATACTTGTAATCCACCATGTGGGTGCTGGGAACCAAACCCAGATCATCTCAAGGGGCAGCTAGTGCTCTTAGCCCTGACCAGCTTTGGTATTCTGTAGACACACAATGGTTTTGACCTATTTCTACAGTCCTTCATTGTAGCTAGAGTTTTCCTACCGGGCCCACAGTCAGGACAAATCTCTCTCACCCACCAGTCCCACAGCTGCTCAGACCCAACCAAGTAAACACAGAGACTTATATTGTTTACAAACTGTATGGACGTGGCAGGCTTCTTGCTAACTGTCCTTATATCTTAAATTAATCCATTTCTATAAATCTATACCTTGCCACATGGCTTGTGGCTTACCGGCATCTTCACATGCTGTTTGTCATGGTGGCGGCTGGCAGTGTCTCCTCAGCCTTCCACTTCCCAGAATTCTCTCCTCCTTGTCCCGCCTATACTTCTTCCTTCCTGACCACTGGCCAATCAGTGTTTTATTTATTGACCAATAAGCAACATGTTTGACATACAGACCATCCCACAGCACTTCATGGACTCCAAAGTCATTGAGATCTCTGGCTCTTCAACCCTCCACAGGGCTTGGGCACTTGCTGTTCTTTGTGAGTATTCTAGGTCTGTCATACTCATTAGCATATCATTTTCTTTTTAATCCTCTTGGTTTCCTTTATTTTCCTGTTTAAAAAAAGGACTAAACTTTGCTTTTCTAAGCTGAACGACATAGAGGTATTTTCCACTTTGTTCGTCTATGTGTATTGTTATTCTTCTGTTCTTTGGCTTGTAGTAACTCCCAACTGAGCATGAACATGCCTTTTGTAGTCACTTCCAGCTCATTAATAAAGCTGCAGAGAGAGACAAGTTCTTACCCCAAACTGTGTGGCACTAGTCAGACACTTACCCCGAAATGGACTTCTTAGAGATTTATCATCACCCTATGGTCTTTCAGGAGGGTTTAATCAATGAGGCTGAGTTCTTGTCCAAGCCAATTTTAAAGGAAGTTGCCAAGGAAACTTTCTTGAAACAAATTGCTTTCCTGGCACTGTGTATTCTCTTGCAGTGTCTCCAGATTCTCCATTTGATGCTCACAGACTTGTCAGATCATTTATTTAGCTCTAAGAATTGTTCAAGGTGGTACCACTTATCTCTTTCACCTTTAACAACCTTCTTTCCCTTGAGGAAAGGAAGTAAAAAGAGAAAAATCGTTGGGGCAGTTCCCTTCTGTGTTACTTTTGAGTGGAGTGTTGTCTGAACAGGTTTACAGAAGGTGGTATGGCGTCTAGGCTAGGCAAGGCCTTTGTCACTCAGCTGCTTCTACAGACACACTCAGGTCCACAGCTCTATGGTTGGGTCTAACCAGGGACTTGGGTGCATACCCACCATGCTGTGTGTGTACATGCAATTCTGTGCCATTAAAAAAAAAATAATGTGTGGGGTGATTGATTTGATTATCAGCTTGACAGTATCTAGGATTACCAAGAGACAAACCTTTGGACATGTCTTTGAGGGAGTGTCTAGATCGGGTAACTGAAGTGGAAAACCCCACTCTAAGTGTGGGCAACCCCATTCTCTAGGGTGTGTGCCTGGACTGACTATAAAGTAGAAAGCCAGTTGAGCACCAGTATTCGTCTCTGTTTCCTGACTGTGGGTACAACGTGACCGGCTGCCAACCCTGCTGCCATGTCCTGTCCACCATGATGGGATACACCCCAAAACCGTGATCCCAAATAAGCCCTTGCTTCTCCTTGTTGCTTTTCTGAGGTGTTTTGTTGCAGCAATGGGCCAGATGATAGTGAGGGGTTTCTGTTTCAGATTCTCCAAGGGGCTTTATTCTAAAGCTAAGTTAAGATGCAAAGTTGTAAATGACGGCTCTTCTAATCAGTTCCAGTACTTTCTTTCCCTCTATGAAGATCAAGCCAAGATTATGGAGTATAACTTACGTTTTGAGACATGTACGAGAGTTTCCTACACAGAGCAGAAGACCCCATAGTTACATCCTTGATAGTTACATACTTGAAGGTATCATCAAGTGTGGTGGTGGTGGAGTAATTGTAGGGCTCAGAAACTAGGTTATCTGACACACAGAGCTGATAAAACAGCAGTTTTCCATATGGCCTTTACAAACATGCTTCCTGTTAGTAGTCCCTCCCCTGACCCCCTTCTCTGCCCTTCCATCCCATCCCTCTTCTCACTTAAATATGCCAAGCATTTTGTCTGGAGGTTGAGGATCTGAACCTATGTCCTCATACATCATAGCAAGCACTTTAGCTACTGATCCATCGCTCCAGCCCCCAATACTGTCTTTAATCTCTCAGTATGCAATTCAGGACAAAAATGTCCCAGACAGCCACTGCAGAAAGTGCTCCCTCAGGTGACCCATTTGCTATACAAATGACGAAGATGCTGGAGGACCAACATGCACCATGGGCTCTCACTTCCCTGGGTTCTGATTCATTTCTCTCACTGCCCAGCCTTGGGGCATTATCTTAGGGAAGCCAACTTAAAATTAACACAGCAACAATAATAATTTCTTGGATCACTAAAAATGCTACCTCTGGCAAGGCATCCTTTTTGATAGGAGAGTGATCATGACCCAAACCTTATGACCTATTTGTCACAGGGGACAACTGCTTCCATGTGATGTAATTGACAGATAAGTGAAGTCTCTATTGCTCACTTCCCTGTCACTTATCGCAGAGCTAAGCATCCCATGTTTTTCACTATATACCACAGGGGTTCAGTTTAGCTCCACAAATTTTCTCATAAGCTATTTGTTTGTTTACTTTATGCTCTTTCTGTTGTTTCTAGTGGTCAAGGTGGTGGGAAAAACATAAAACAAGTCAAGGTCAGAGTGCTGGGAGTCACTGCCAAGGACACAGCACACCAGAGTGGAGGAAACAACTCTCCTTTGGAAATGGAATGAACACAGCAGCTTGTCCCCAGATGAATGGGGGGTGGGGCTCAGAACCACAGCTTCCACACCAGCATGGGGGCAGATGCCTCCTATTTGACTTCTCTGGGCAGGCTGGTGTTTTTCTAACCCATCCAGTGAGAAGAAACACCTCAGGGAATTCCTTTCTCCCAGGGAATCGCACAGATCATAGAGTCAGATCAAGATTACACAGATCTTAGAAGAGACTTCTGTGTCACAGACCTTCATGGTGAAGATGCCCAGGTACTCTTGAACACACTTCCCATGTTCCTGATGCACTGACACCTTTTGCCCTGTGTCCGTGCCCAGAGTGCCATGTCCTGACTGAAGTCTCCCCATCAGATACTTCTAGAATCTCCCCTCCTCCTGCCTAACCACTTTAACTTCTTCAGTGCTTAGCTCCAAGTCATTATGGACTCAGGAAACAAGTCCACATTCCCTGCCCTCACCTCATCCCTGCCTCACCCTGCAAAGCACGAGCCATTCAACACTTAGACATGATTTCATATTAGCTATGACTTTCTTCCTATTGAAGAACCCTCGAACGGACCCCAGTCTCGCTCATGACACATGTAAAAGGCCATTGGTGTTAGCACATGGAGGGCTAAGGAGGCCACTTACCAGGGCCTGCACCCACCTGGCAGCTAAGCATCAGTTTCCCCATTTCCTCCACTAATCTAAAGTGACCTCAGGAGCTACTGCACACACACACACACACACACACACACACACACACACACACACACACACACACACACCAGGGAGATGGCATCGGAAGCTGTGCACACCGCACCGAAGGGAACGCATGCCTGTGTCATAGGACCGTCCCAGGGAGTTAGTAAGTTAATACCAGAAACCATGGGGCATGCTGTCTGACTCTTGGATCCGCTGAGAGGGTGAGAGAAGGATCCGTGGTTAGACGTAGACTCAGTTTCCCCTTCATTCTCTTTCCTGGCAATTTTTGCTTTACAGGGTCACTTTCGTTTCATTCAGACACACGTGAATTCTCCATCGTCTCTAAGAATACTTCCTTGAAGTTACCCAGATATTTTTATTGTCCTCTGAGAGATGATAGATAGATAGATAGATAGATAGATAGATAGATAGGTGATAGATAGGTGATAGATAGGTGATAGATAGATGACAGAAATGAGGAGAGAGAATGATTATGTAATTGGGCAGTTTCCACTAGAATGTGTGCTCTTGGGGGTCAGGGGTTTTACCCTTCATGTCTCTCTCTGTTTCCCTTGTACCTAGAATATATCTTAGTACAGAGCAGATGCCCACTGTGGTGGTTTGAAAGAAAATAGCCCCTAAAGGGAGTGACACTATTAGGAGGTGTGGCCCTGTTGGAGTAAGTGTAGTCTTGTTGGAGGAAGTGTGTCACTGTAGAGGAGGGCTTTGAGGTCTCATAAATGCTCAAGATACTGCCCAGTATCTCAGACCACTTCCTGTTGCCTGCAAGTCAAGATGCAGGAATCTCAGTTCCATCTTCAGGACCTTGTCTGCCTGCATGCCACCATGTGATGATAATGGACTGAACCTCTGAAACTGTAAGCCACTCAGTTAAATGTTTTCCTTTATAGGAGTTGCTATGGTCATGGTGTCTCTTGCCCAGCACTTCCTTTGACTGATTCTTCTCAGCCTTTGAGTCTAAGCTTATACACACTTTCTTGGAAATCTGTACCTTTCTGCTTGCTTTGGTCTGAAAGCTTGTGTTGCGTCATACCTCCTGCCACTTCATATGTTGAACCTTAATCTCCAGTGTGACTATGCTAAATCACGGGGCTTCAGGAGGTGATTAGGGCATGAGGACAGAGCCTCCATGAGTAGGATTAGTGCCCTTACAAAAGGTAAAATAAAAGGGGGGTCTTGTTTGTCTTTTCTACAACAGGAGCACAAAGCAAGAAGGCTCCACTCACAAACCAGCAAATGAGACCTTCATTAGACAGTGACTTCCCGGACTCTGGACTTTCCAGCTTCTAAAATCATAAAAATAAAGTTCCTGTTGCTAACAAGGTGCCCAGATACCTGAACAGACTAAGACGCAACTCCACACCAAAACAGGTTTAGTTTTTCACATTTTGTCACTGTTTTCTTGTGACCAGTTGTTTAACCGTTCCGTTTCTACAGGACAAAGGCTGTTTGCACCACATTCACCTTCGTACAGTCAGTGCTAGCAGCGTCTGGAGTCATGAATCAATGAATAAACAAGTCTATTATCAGATAAAATGCGGAGGAGTTGGGGACGAGGTATTATTTCATATTAGTCATCGCAGCCTCTGTTGGAACACACGTGGCCGAAGCGGCAATTCTCAGCAGCAAAAAAGCTTCCTAAGCCAACCACAGCTTGAGTGAGAAGCTCTCACAGGGCATTTTACTGGTGTGTGTGTGTGTGTGTGTGTGTGTGTGTGTGTGTGTGTGTTTCTGGTCTGTTTCTAGCTTGTCAAGTACATCCCAGCAAGTTACTTGATACATCTTCATCACAGTAGAAACAGACACACAAATTATATGTTATGCTGTAGATCCCTGCTTATCAATTAAATATAGAAAGCTGTGAGGACATTTATATTCATATCCAATTCAATCCTTATTGGGGTATCTTGTTTAATTCCTACCCTGTTAGATTATACCTCACTGGAATTTGAATATGACTTTAGATAAATGGTGTTGGAAACATGTCCCAGAAAAGTTCCTAGCCAGGGTGTCCTCATTTGCTTCTCTATGATAAAACAATGACCAAAAACAACTTAGAGAGCAAAGAGTTTTATCACCTTGCACTTCCAGGTAACAGTCCACCATTGAGGGAAGCCAGAGCAGCGGCTTAGGGCAGGAGCCCAGTGCCAAGAAGACCATTGAGGAGTGATTCTTACTGGCTTCTTCTCTATGGTTTGCTCAGCTTGCTTTCTTAGTCCACCTGGGGCCCCTGCCTAGGGGTGGCACTGCTCATGGTGAGCTGGATCTTTCTACATCAATCATTGGTCAAGGAAATGCCCTACAGTCTTGCCTACAGCCCAATCTAGAGGCCAGTAACAGAGGCAATTCTTCAGTTGAGGTTCCCTCTTCCGACACAATGCTAGATTGTGTCAAGTTGACAAAAACCAACCAGAACATGGTGCTCTATTCTTATGAAAGAGAACATTCAGTTGAATGAAGACATTTTCTACACAAAAGTCATAAATAAGATTATAGCCTATAATATGCTTATTGAGCAGGACATACACTAACTACAACTGAACGTGGAAATAGGAAAGGTACATTTATGTTGGAGCCTTAAAGGATGGTATATGAATGAAGGAGACTTTAACTGTGCTATAAAAGATGGGGAAGAATAAATAACATACTTACCGAGTGCCTACTGCACATTAGATACAGCACTAACTACTTTGGGGGATACAAAGAATTATAAGGCAGAACATTTATCCTTGGAAAATTTATGATCAGTTGTAGATACATGGCATAAATGAGTGGAGAATTAAATAATGTGAAAAATAATGTCGGAGGAGTTGTGAGGTATTAAGATAAATGATATGATGAAAAACACAGACAAGCTTTAAGAGTTCACACAAGGTAGGTTGAGAAGACTTCTCTGAAGACACAGGACTGTTTTAACTTAGAAGGATGGGTGAGCTTAGCTCAGAGGATGAAGAAGATGACAGAAGATGGCATCTTAGAGGAAGAGAGGAAAATAGCTCAGGCAAAGGTATGGAGGCAGAGCAGGAGAGATGGAGGGGCATGCGCTAGGGAGAACTGGTAGAGCAGACACAAACAGAAAACTGAGTTGTTGAGAACAGTGCTGGGGAGAAAGATTAAACCTGTGTTACGAAGGCGGCAAAGCCAAACCACTGAGTCTACACATCACCCTTCACACAAGGGCTGCTGGAGACTTTGCATAGACAGGGACGTGATGTTTAGAGCTGGGCCAAACATATTTTGGATGTTTCAAGCCTGTATCTTAGGATTCAGTGCACTCGATACCCACGTACATGCATGCTGTTTTATTGAGCACCTGCTCTTGGACAACTTTAAACTTCCATGTTGGAACTACAAAGACTGATAAGATAGGACTCCAGTTTCAAGGTTCTTACAGTCTGAAGTGGGATAACAATATGCCACAGGCAATATTACAGTGCTCAGAATCTTCCAGCCACAGTAGAAATGGTCACACATAGAAGTTTAGGGATTAAGAGTGTCTTCTCGGATTCAGCTATGTGGAATGGAAAGTGAAACTCCGATTTAGGTGCACAGGGCTTGAGGAAACAGTGGGGCTCTCAGAGGGCATTGACAGTGAAGAAAGAGGGCGCAGATGGTAAGAAGGGATGCTCTGAGAAGAGGAAGAGACAGAGGCCCGAATCGGAACAATGCCCAACAACCAAGGTAGGGATCAATTAGGGTGGGATAAAGAGTTGGGGCAGAGTTGAGGCAGTGTGTCCCTGAAAGAAAGGGCAGGCTTTGTCCAACAGTGGGCTGCAGGCTGCTTTCTAGGGTTCAAGGATGGAATGATTGAGTGAGGGCCATTGGGAGGCCTGGAGAGATGTCTCTGCAACTGACTGCTCTTATAGAGGACCTGGGTTCAGTTCCCAGCACTCATTTGGCTGCTCACAATCATCTGTAGCTCCAGTTCCAGGAAATATGACACCCTCTTCTGGTCTGTACCCGCACTGGACACACAAATGATTGCAGGCATACATGCAGGCAAAAACAAAACAAACAAACAAACAAAAATCTGCATACATACAATAAAAGGAAGCAAGAATTTTAAAAAAAGGGCATGAGCATCTAGTCAGGCAGTGAATTCTCTACTCCTGCAATTTTTCTGATCAAAGACTAAGTAATCAGACTACGTAAATCATACAAATCCCCCCAACTTGGTAGGAAATCAGGTCAGTTAAAGGGATTTAAATAGTAGTGTTTTTCAAGAGAAGCATTATTACAAATAATGTATAGAAGTTTGTTATTTTATTACTAAAAAGTTTAGAAGTATAGAAGCTTATAGATGATTTGCCCTTGTCATACTAAAAAAAAAAAGGGCAAATGATTATTTAGGGTTTACTGACTTGCATTTACGGGAGGGAGCCTGAGTGTGAGAGCAGGGCATCTTACCTGGAAGGCGACTTTACGTGGGAGTTGGGCATCATAACTCCTAGCCCCCTAATGCCTATGTTTCACATCAATGTCATTAGCTCTAGTGTGTAAGGTTGAAAAATGCTGGTGTGTTAAGTGAACCCCAGGGTTTTTGCGGCTTGATGGTTCTATAGTGTTGTGATTTAATGCTGGGTGGACTATTGGTTGGAAGCTTCTCTCCAGAGGGCAAAGAACAAGATCCAAAGTACGTTTCAGTATTTCATAATTTTTTTTTTTAATCTACAAATGAACTGATGGAGGGAGGCCTTAGGACTGTGGAGTTTGGGTGATCTGGGAAGGATTTTTCAGCATCTGGTTAGAAAGGTAATTAAGAGATTGGAAAATCAAAGGGGGTGGCTTTTGAAACAGCTTTCCTCTCTGTGAATGCCCATTAGGCCACGTATCTGAACACTGCTAAGAGCAACTGAGATTGGATGTAAGGAAGCATTTACGGGCAGCGAAACTGACAGGTACTGGACTATGATTACCAAAAAGATGAGAATGCAGAGATCTGGAAGTGCTTGAGAGAGGAAAGCAATCCTTACTTGAGGTTTTAGACCTTTTCTCTCCCCTACCCTGGATGCATCGGCTTTATAGCCAATGTCTCTCTTTAATGCCTGTATGTGAGCAAATCTTCTACTTCTGGGAGTTTTGATACTAACCACCCACTGACCACTCTGAAGGCACAAGTCCAGTCCATTGAGCATTCTACATCCCCTTAGAAAATGATGCCACGCATGTTCAGTGATCATTAAGTTGAGAATGCCTGGGACTAAAGTGTCAGAGCAATGAGCAACTGAGAAGTGTGTGTGTGTGTGTGTGTGTGTGTGTGTGTGTTTCTTGTAACCATGCCTACTGTCTTTCCACTCTCAGGAGACACTTGCCTCCTTTTGCTTGCTCACGACAGAACTCAGCATCATTGCTTCTTTCGAGTTGCGGGATATCTGTTTTACCCAATGACGCCAGCAAAGAAAAGAAAAAGAGTTGAGTTCACTGTATTTCTCTCTAGCCTTGCACACTACCATGTGCTTTCATCCTTTTATAAATAACCTCGTACTATGGTCAGACATTTACTATAAGCACCACTGGAGCCGTTGACAATGGTTGTCTTCGCTTGATGGGTAATGTTCTGCTGAAAAACGCCAGAGGAACCTTAACACATGGTCTCTCTCCCTTGTCCTGCTTCACTACAATCTGGACATTATTTTTCCCTCTTCCCGTCTGTCGGCTTCCTGCTCCCTTTTCTTCTCATTTTCCTCCCTCAATTTTATATTCAGAGTTGCTTTGAACACAACAAAAATACTGCCAGAGATAGTTCTAATTGCACATGAATTTTGTCATATTTCATAGATTTTCTTCTTAGCCCGAGTAGCTCAAATTGGCCTATAAGAAGTAAAAAGAATTAATGTGATAGCTTCCCCCACCCCTCTTTGTTCTATTAAGAACATTTTCCCCTCATCCTGATATGGACCTATTTTTATTCCCTGTCCCCTGCATCCTTATTTAAACCTGAAATGTTGATGAATCCCACTTAGAGCTCAGCATTCATTAGCAGAACCACAGCTCAGTTCAGTACAGGTGAATGCAAGCTTGCTAAATGCTCAGAGGCCAGCAGCAGAGAGATGAAGGCCAATGTAAGGACACCAATGGTTGCCTTGAATGCTCTGTGTATTCATGGTGCAGTCAGATGGGTGGTGCAGGGGATGGATTTTGAGGAATGATCCAGGAGATTCCCCTAGGCCAGCAGGATCTGGAGAAGAAGATGAACCAAAAGTCCTGCGAGCTCCAGGGTTGATGCTGGCAGCTTAATCTTGGGCCTGGACTTGAAGTACTCTAAGCAGTTTCCTATAAGACAAGGCGGTAATTCTCATCCCACAGGTCAGAAAAAGGTTAAAGGGTGTGTATAAAAGCATTCAGCAAAGGGTTTGTCATTTAGGATGCTATCAAAAGGTAGTATGATTGTTATGTATTATTTCTTCACTCATGTTCACCTGTAATCAAAAAATGTGACCATTCTTCCTTCATCTGTCTCCTGGAGTAGCTCTTCATTTGTGAAAATGATGTTCAAAACCAATCATTAAGCCAGATGTGATGGTGCATGCTTGTAATATCAGCATTTAAGAGGCACAGGTGGTAGTGTTGTGAGTTTAAGACCAGCCTAGGTTACATAGCAAGACTCTGTTTCAGTAGCAGGGTGGAGGCTGGGGTGCTTGGGTTGTGATCACTCAACTAGTGCATGCAAGATCCTGAGTTTGATCCCCAGGACTACTACAGCACACCAAATAACTAAAACCTATCACTAGCCTTAGAGAAATGAAGTCAGGGACAGTTTGTTCCATAGATATTGACAATAATTCTGAGTTCATATAAACTTATTAAGCTTCCTATCTTGGTCAAGATATTAAATCTGCTTGCTTTTGGCTTATCTGTGTTACCTTAGTTATCACACACACAGACACACACACACACACACACACACACACACACACACACACTGGGGTAAGTTCCAAGTTTGCTGTTGCTTTGGAATTAGTGCCTGGGAAACAAGGCCTCTAAAGTACCAGACATTGGAAGTAAGAGACTGGGGGCTTGGGTATTGTTGGCTTCCAGTCTGAGGACTGGAGGTTGAGCTGGGGAAACCAAGCATTCACACCCAGCGTTTTGCTGTGGAGAAACTCATGGGACAGAAGAACTTATCCATGTGTCCCAAGGAGAAACTGGGAGAACAGAGGGTATGGAGGCTTCCATGACCAGTCTGTATAAACTGAAGAAGTACCACAAAGTAGCCAGCCATCTCTCCAGCCTTTGTTCTCCTCACATCATTATCCAAAAGGATCCAGGACTAGAGCACAGGAGATTGCCCAGAACCCAGACTCACTTCCTAATCCTAGGTTTAGAGGGCCTGAAGTGTGACCTCTCAAAGGATGTGTTAACAGTGTGGTCTCAGCATCTCGGAAGGGCATTGTGTTCTAAAACAGAATCTTGCAGAAGCAATGATGTCAAAATTGAGGTAATTTTGAAGTGATTTCTCATTTAGTGGGACCATGCTATAAAAGAGGAATCTTGGAAATAGACACCAGAGGAAAGATCTAGAACACCAACTGAAGACTGGAGCTATGCTTTCATAAGCCAAGGTATTTCCAGGGTCAACAGAAGTTGGAAGAGGCAAGAGGTATCCTTCCCTAGGACTTCATGAAGAATCATAGCTCTGCCCATGCCTTGGTTTTTCACTTTGAGGCTGCAGAACTCTGAGACAACACATTTCTGTTGTCCCAAGTGACTGTGTTGTTGAGCATTGTTGTAGCAGCCCTAGGAGGCTGACATAAAGCTCACAGCTGTATAGGAGGGAGGGAGCAGGGAGAATGCAATTTAAGTCTACTGAAGATTGACTTATCCTGAGCTGTACTTTAAGAGGCAAACATGACCAGCAAGCTATGGGACCTGCCCAAGTTATTATTAAGGGATTGTGCTGTATATTAGGAAAGGGAGGCTCTACAGAGCGAAGATAGATGCAGAGACTGGAAAAAATACAATTATTTTATGCATACACCCTGCTGAGTTCAGAGTGCTTCGTAAACCAGTTACACACAGATTTAAACATCCTCTGCCCACCAGATGCTTGGGAACTTCGCCAGGATGACTCTCAAGCTGCAGGCTGGTTACCATGACAATGAAGGCAAGAGACAATCCTGTAACTATCTAGTTTACAGGCTAGGTGGTGGTTTAAATACTCCATCTACTAATGCTTTGTGATTAAATCTGATGTTTAAAGATGAACCCTTAGGACCGTGACTCACTGAAATAAGAGGGAGCAACAAGGGCCATAAGAAGCTCCCTCCCTGAAAGAGCGGACTTCCCAGGTAGCTTGAAGAACCCTTTCCACAACTTGGCTTTGCAGTCACCTTAGTGTCAGGCAGCTCCATGCCCAGAGGCTCTCCATAGTAGTCAACTCCCAGGGGTCTCCCCCAAGCTTGACTGGGGCAATGTGCTTTGTTTTTCATTCCCAACATAGCCCACTAGGCTGCCTCAGTAAGTTCTGCAAAGTCCCCAGAGGAGTAGGCTATAAGCTGAGTTTTGGGGTGGGGGTGGATTTCCTTGTTTCTCTTTTCTGGAGACTGGGGCCCTGAGACCAGCCTCTCAGCAGGTCTGGATGTCAGTAATGTTCACACTGCTGTAGCCTAGCAGGGGTGACTGCTACAATTAACACTTTCCCTTTTGCAAGACAGCCAGGGCAGCTCAGCCAGGACTTCCTCATCACAACTTTTATTTCCTGCCCCTTCCAGGGACTGGAATTATTTTTCCTCACTCTGTTTGAGTCTTCTTAGTGTGTCTGGGCATGGCCAATCCTGGAGACCAGCCTGAGTCTACTTTGGCATCCTTTCCTCTAAATAGAAATAAAAGGGTCATGTGTTGGGGGCTCTGAGTACAGGACGGGAAATCAAAATTTTCCGTCGTCATACCTTTCCTTCTTTCCTATTACACTTGGATGCCGAGCTGGACAATTGTTTTTGCCTCATTAGTTGGCTCTGTGGGAGAAGAGGAAGGAAAAGTTGGAGCCACGGTTAAGGAGGTCCCCTTCCTTTATCCAGATGCAGGTGGGAGGCTGCCGTGACGAGTTTGTGTCTGTGTCATATTAGGGCACTCCAGGTCACTTGGCTCCTGTTCTCCATATCATGGCTTCCTCTTTCCTCGGCAGTGGCCTCCACCCTCCGCTGAGTTTTGTCCTCACCCCTTGGTCTGCTCTTTTTCAATTCCCTGTTCTCTTCTCCCATCTGCCCTCTGGATGTTCTTTACCTTTGTCATTTTCCCTGAATTCTTCCACTTATTTCTTTCATGGTGAGTTTCATATCTAAGTTTCCCGACCAGAAAATGTTTCTGGACCCTAGATTCAAAAGATGTAGTTTTTACTAGAGTGATATCTCTGTGTGCCATGCAGACACTTCCAAAATATCCATCCCCATTCTTCTAAGGAAGTCCTGAAGTTCTGCTTCCCATTAAGGAGCTACCCCATGATTCAGCACATTGAACTGGCATCCTTGGGGCTTACCTAGAGAAGATGCTATGCAGTCCCCTTTCCTACTTTAAAGCCTAGACAATGTGGGTCCGAATTCAATAAGGAGTTAATACTAGAACCAATGTGGTGGTGTTTTCTTTCCTGATAGTACTGCTAGAGCCTTTTCTAAAAGGTAAAAGTTATTGTCAGTGGTGGGCTCCAAGGTGACATTGGGAGGGCCAGCCTGAGAAGGACTGACTTGGATGGAGATCTGGCCCTGGGGACCATCAAATGCCATCATTAGCACTGGTCCAGTCATGAAAGCTGCAATGAGATGCTCTGCTGGGATTCTGGGATGGCACTTTCAGTCTCCAAGAAAGAGTGCAATCGAGATTCTCAGACCTCCAGGGTAAGAGCTCTGCTTTTCTAGCTAAGCATTGCACAGTACTATGGCTAGAAATTTGGGGCTAATGTTTAGTTAGACATTCCACATTTCTCCTACTTGGAGCCCCAAATCGCATCCAAAGTCCTAATGAGGGTCTGAGGCACATTCTGAGTAGGGCTGGGCCTAGGGGAGAATCATTTTTCCAGAGACACAAGAGAAATGAAGGGCCCTCATTGAAGAGAGATGGAACCCCAAATACTAAACACTGTTTCTCAATGGTCAGGGCAAAGTAGATCAACCTGAGCTTTGGGATACTTTGGGATATTCCTAATCCATGTTTAGCATTCAAAGTACAGAAATCCTAAATGGTAATGAACATACAGCAATAACCAAGGGAATAGAAATTTAAATCGGGATGTAGTAGTTATGTGGGCCCATCAAATTGAAATTGCAGACTGGGAGATGGCTGAACAAGTATGGGGACCTGAGTTCATAGCCCCAAAATCACAAGAAGATGGGTGTTGTAGTGGGAATCTATAATCCCAGCACTCCCACAGGAGATGAGGGACAAAGACGTCAGAGCCCAGAAAGTTCACCCACCAACTAGCCTGTGTGCACAGCAGTGAAAAAAGACCCTTCTCAGATAAGGTGAAAGTGTAGGACTGACTGACCCCTGAGGTTGTTCTCTGTCACATCTGCACAGGGGCATGCACATGCATGCACACAAACACACCATCATCACCATCGTCATCTGTACACACAAACATGCAGAAAAAGAGAAACAATATGGAAATTGGGTAAGAAAGGCAAACGTGTCTTGAAATGAAATCACAAATGCTGGTGAAGGAACAGTTCAACGATCTCACACATTGCTAAGCTGACATTGCTACAACCTCATGGAAAGGGATTTGAGGGTTTGTGTCAAGCTCTTAGAAAGTTCGTTTATTTAGAAACTATTTTTCTTCATTTATTTATTTATTTATTTATTTATTTGTTTGTTTGTTTGTTTATTTTTTTGGTTTTTTCGAGACAGGGTTTTGCTGTGTACCTTTGCACCTTTCCTGGAACTCACTCGGTAGCCCAGGCTGGCCTCAAACAGAGATCCACCTGCCTCTGCCTCCCAAGTGCTGGGATTAAAGGTATGCGCCACCACCCGGCTGGCATTAACTGATTTTTTCTCCTTCATGATACTATTCATTTTTTTTAAAGGATATCCATGCTTCTCATACAGATCACTGGAATTGGGCAAGTTGACTCTGCATTCCAGAATGGCCCTGATTGCCTTAAAACCGTGAAAACGTTTGAAGGCTCTTCCCACAGTGTTTGTTTTGTGTCTAGGTGGAAGTAAATCTATAATCTAATTCTAGTGAATACTGAAGTATTTCCTTGAAATTAAGAAACCGAAATGTGCCCCCTCCCACTGGATATGACTAGCACATCACAACCCTAACTGTGTCTGGTAGCCATACTTGTTTGAGTTAAATTTTCTGCTATTTGCTAGTGAAAGCTTGCCAAATTGACCTAGTAATTTCACTTCTAGGAATCTACCCTAATAAAATGATCATAAATTTACACAAAAATCCCAAGCACATTATGATTTATAAGGGAAAATAGGAAACAGCTTACATAAATGTCCCCAGATATGTGAAGGTTAAATAAATTATATTATGTGCATATGAGGGAATTTTATGAAACAAATATAAATCATGTTTCTGAAGAATGCTTAATGACCTTAGGAAATGCCCACAGCATAGCACAAAGTACAAAAGATAAGATGTGAAATTGGATTCCTGTAATGTGATCCCATGACCTTATTTACATATAGAGAGATTGGAAGGAGACACACCAGACTCTTAACAGTTATTTATTGGTCACTTTTACCACCCTCTTTATACGTTCTAATTTTTGAAAGATGTACACATATCACTTCTAAAATTAGACAAAAATTCAATAAACATTTCCAGTATTTTATAGATTTGACCATTTGACAAAGACCGCCAAAGGGTGACAATCTGTTCATTTTCCATTTCTTGAGCCATATATTTGAATCATGTGCCAGGAGGCTGTTATGAGGGAGCACGTTCCTAAACGCTTTCACCCTTTGCCCAGGCTTAGCATTTTATGGAGATTGGCTCTGCAGAGAAATTAGGCCTTGAGTCGAGCCAGGACACAATCTCCCCCAACCCAGAAGCAAATGCTCCTCACCAAAGAACTGTCCGAGGTCCGCTTCCCCTTGGGGCTTGCTTCTTTTCTTATTATTTTTACTATTATTCCTATTTTGTGTGTGTGTGTGTGTGTGTTTATGTGTGCATGTCTGCATGTGTGTTGGCACAAGCGTGTGTGTGCAGGTGCATGCACACACGTATGCACATGTATATGTAGGCCAGAAGTTGACCTTGAGTGTCTTCCTCAGTAGCTGTCTATATTATATAGTAATACAGAATGTCTCACTGAGCCCAGATACAAGGATTCAGCTGTTCTGTCTATGAGATTGCTCCAGAGATTTTTTTCTTCTTCTTGAGCACTGGGATTACATGTGCAAAACAGACCCCCACATTTATGCAGGTGCTGGGATGTGTCTGTGGTCTTCATGCTTGCATAGCAAGGGCCTTACCCACAAAGCTGTGTGCTCAGCCCCAGAACTTACTTCTTGAAGCCATGAGGCATGGAGTCTGAAGTTGCATCTTCTCCTTCAGACTCTCCCTCCCCCTCGCCTCATGATGCTTAGGGTTAGGGCTGTCACTGTACGTTGCAGATGGGAAACTGAAATGTGCTGGGAAGTGAGTCACCCACAGCCAGACTGTGACACATTCACAAAGAAACAGTTGGGAACCAGGGCCATCTGCTGTTCCAGTTACAGGCTTGATCCCCAGGGTAGCTTGTCACTTGGAGCTACTTCTCCCAGGCTGGATTTGAAGGCAGCATCCTGCATCCAGAAGACCGGCACCACGGTGTCTCAGCTCAATCACAGCAGAAGTTCTAAGGCAGAAGCCCTGAGAGCAGCCACTCCATTTCTCCATTTGTATCCATTAAAGCTCATCTTAACACCACACCATATTCCCTCATTGAGAGGGAAGGGTCCCGGGGCTTGCTTATAAAAATCAGGACCTCCTTTTCCTCATCTCTCCCTAGTACCCAGCTCCTCTTTTTCTTGTTTCTCTTCTCCCCTTCATTCCTTCCTCAATTCCACCTGCACCTCTATCGTCCATCTCCCCAGACCCACCCCCTTCCTCGTCCTACCTCAGCAGTCAATGTCTCTAATGGCTCCTGGTTGTTAGGAACTGAACAGACCATCCAACTGCTACAGTGGGGTGTCGACTTTTCCGTCATCCCCGTGACTGAGGTATGTGTAACTGCTCTTAGTTGTCATCATCAAGGCATAGACCATTTCAATCATTCTTACTCATTTTGGCTCACAGAGCCAGTACTGTTCAGAATGAACTGACATCTAAACCTCTGGTGGACTTGGGATGAGCATGTTCCTAACTTCTGGGACTTCTCATATCTCACCCCTTTGTGCCTGTATGGTGTATATCATGTGAAGCATTGATAGGATCATGAAATGGGAAGACATAAACAAATGTCCATCCACTCAAGATAGGCACCAAAGACAGACCAAGAAACGATCCCACTCAAGTCTAGTTTTGTGAGCCAATGGGCTTATTTGTGTTACCCCATTGTGAGAGGTCACTTACATGAGTGACTCAGAAAGCTGTATCAGTGAAAGTCCCAGTGTGGGTGATGATGTGATTGACAGTTCAGCAAAGCTGCATCACGGGAGGTTTCTGCACAACTTGCATGTAGCTCTACCACTGGAGAGTTTCATCCTCCCTCCAGAACTGTTTCCTGGTTATGTAACATCCAGGAGGGACTCATGAGTCTTATATGTTACTAGTGAATGTCACAAAACTCTGGAGCCTCCTTCCTCCCCCAGGATAGAATATTTCAGTAAACAAATAAGAGAGAGACACACAGCATGGACCATTTATCTTACAGGTTCTGAGAGCTTCCATTCTGAGGTTAGACTTTCAGTAAGAATGGGAGTCCCAAGGGAATAAACAGGCACAGGGCCCTGAAGTTAAGAGGGCTGTCACAGAGTGTTGGGCAGGGAAGGAGCTAATGGCCCCGAGAGTCAGGATCAAACCTTGCTTATCATGGCCCTTCTGGCAGTGAGCATACGGCTGGTTTCAGGGGAATTAGTCTAATTCAGATCTCACGTTATCCTGCTCTTAATAAGAGGTAACTGGAAGTAAATAGACCCACACATGTGCATTTCTAAATCCTGGCCTCAAGAAACGGCCTTCTAAAGTTGGATGCAGCTTGCCCTATGGACACTTCCAGCATCTCTCTGAGGCTTTAGCCAGCATTTACTGAATGACTGTGACGGGCCAGTCTCAGTATGAGATGTTCTCAGTTATCTCAACTGACTCTTCAGTTGTTTAGTAGATATTACCACCATCCCATCTTATGTACAAAGAACCCAAGGGCAAGAAAGGCAAAGAATTCTCTCAAAAATCATGGACAAGTGATAGACCTTCAAGTACAGCGTGTGCCTGTCTTTGTAGGACATGACTCCAGTCAGTGGCCTCATTTGTAGAGAACTGTCTTATAATTGAACTTTCCTTTCTGTCTTGTAAGATTTTGGGTCCCGTTTTCCAGTAAGTGGAGTTCCGGCGATGCCTGGCTAGGAAAGGCTATGGTAGGTAGGAGGAGCACACAACAGAGCTTCTCTGTCTTCTCATCCCCTTCACTTCTGCATCTTGCCTACATCTCAAAGGGGTGAAGGAGGCCACTGTTGTGTAGTGATTAAGAACATCCTCTCTGGGTCCAGGTTGGTGGATAAGAATCTCAGCTCTGTTGCTAGCTTTGTGACTTTGAAAAGGCACCCTTCCCATCAAAGCCTCAGCTTTTGCACCTATAATGTAATACAAGAATAATGATCATGCTTCTTTCCTAAGTTTCTGAAAATGAAACACAACAGTACATATACAGAAGTTATTTTCTGGTACATAACAAGTGTAAAATAAAATGGTCACTTGTGTTACTAGTAAATAGCAGCTGGCATGGATAGGCAAATTAGTATGATGGCTTTGAAAACCAATTTCTTGGCCTCCAGACAAGGAGAAGATGTGCACACTCTATGACCAAGCAATTCTTCTAGGTATACATAGAAATGGTCACATCTGTATCATTGTAATCAAAAGAGGTTTAAAACAATCCAAACGTCAGTCAGCAGGATAGTGAATACATCAGGAGATAGTATTGCAATGAAGTACTGTATCCACATCTGTATCATTGTAAATAAGAGAGGTTTAAAACAATCCAAACGTCAGTCAGCAGGATAGTGCATAAATCAGGAGATAGTACTACAATGAAGTACTGCATCCACAAAGCGGGGGTGTGGGCGCAGGACTTAGTGTAGGCCTATCAACACAGATGACCTTCACCAAGACAACAAATGGAGTTGCAGAGAATAAGATGCAGAACTAGCTTAGAAAATGTAAGTGCCTTTACATTAGTAAGGGCTATATGCATATGTAAGAAAAGCAGACAGAAGCAGTAAATGTCACATTCACCCATCCTTCAGGAAGATAGTGGGAGGTGGAGATGTACCTAGGGGCATCTTTTTGCTACCTGACTGGTGGGAGAATGGAGTAACAGGCAGAATGCCAAGAGGGTCCTAAGGCTTCTACACATGTTGCTTTCACCCTCTTCCCAGTCATTCAACTGGCTGTGGACCGAACTTCTACTGTGAAGGGATCTTGC
This sequence comes from Peromyscus nudipes, assembly GCA_902168325.1. Lineage (NCBI taxonomy): Eukaryota > Metazoa > Chordata > Mammalia > Rodentia > Cricetidae > Peromyscus > Peromyscus nudipes. The sequence continues at coordinate 20,959 of CABHPH010161288.1, forward strand.
AGAGGTACTTAAGGTTCTATACCAGCTGACTTCAAGTCAGGCCACAGGATAAGATGAGCCGAGTCCTTTTAAAAGGGCTTGAGCTCTTCTGGTACCACAAAGTCAAAGCACCAGGCAGGGGGAATTTAGCATGAGGAAATCTCTTGGCTGGCATGCAAATGAAGAGAACCGTGTTCTGAGGAACCTAGAGCAGTCTCCATACTCTGGAATTTTCCTGTTGACGGTCTCAAATCAACGAAGAACTGAATTCTAGCTGTCAACTTGAATGAGTCCAGAAATGGTCCAAGCAGTGGCTGAGGTCAATGAGGAAAATGGGACCCATATCTGCATCTGAGTGTTGGAAGAGAATACTGAGGAGGCTCGGCTTCTCTCCCACAGAGCATCAGCTAGCAAATGAGGACAGCTGTATACTGCCAAGCTGGAGGCATGTTGTCATGCAATGGTCTAAAACTCTCACGGGAGCTCAAAATTCTTATCTCCATAATTGTGTCACCTTTTAAATATTTCATAATATGTGTTAGATGCTGCCGGGATTGGTTGGAGATGAGCAGCATTGCCAAGTTCTGGGCCTGACCTAGAACTAGAGAGCAATGAACTGAAAAAGAGCCTTTGTGTCCAGCACATAGCGAAAAATCTCTAAATGGTGGGTTGTCAGCAAGGCAGGTCAGTGTGACACTGTTGAAGATAATTCAGGAGTGAAGCAGGGCCACAGTGAGGGGACTGAGTGTGGACTGAGAGAGAAAGCCTTTGAGGGAGCAGATGAGTGGAGCTCTGGGTGCTTTTCTCGAGCCCATGGGATCCAAGCTGATGTTCTTTCACTGGCTACAAATCCCTTGATCCATCTGAAGTACTTGGAACTCTTGCACGTTCTTTTTCTTAGGTTGGGAGGGAGAGTGAGCAGGAGATGGAGAGGTGTGGCTGAGCTGGCAGAAAGCATGTTGGCTATCCTGGCAAGGTGATCACCCTGCAGTTGCCAAGAGAACTAGTACCTGTGGCTATGGAAATGGGTCAGTTTGTAAAGTACTTACCTTGAGAGCCTGAAGACCCGAGTCCAGTTCCCAGAACCCATGTAAAACTCATTCCCAGTGGCATGTGCTTGTAGTCCCAGTGCTGGAAAGGTAGATTGAGGCGTTTATCTAATTATTTTTTATCAATAGAAAAATTGAGAGTCAAATATCAGGGTAAGACCCTGAAAGATCAGCGAAGCAGGGGAGCAGCCACCAGCTGCCTCCTACCTCTTCCATTCCTTCCTCCAAAAGGGCTGAGATCCTCTCTCAGCCCCACCTTTCTACTTCTTGTCTCCTATCTGTTTACAGTCCTCCAAACATCTATTTTTAATTTTGATCAGCTAGTGACTAGCTCTGCCCTCTGACTCCAAGCAAGCTTTGTTTGTCAGAACACAATCAAAATATCACACAACAGTAGATACAGATACATCCCTGGGGTTTGCTGGTCAGCCCTCCTAATCTACTTGGCCAGTTTCTGGCCATTGTGAAATGTTGTCTGAAAAAAGAAAGAAAAGAAGAAACCCAGAACATTAGTCATTCTATAAAAATCAGAGAAATTTGGCTTGTCTATTGTTTCCTTCCTTCCTTCTTTCTTTCCTTCCTTCCTTCCTTCCTTTCATTTTTTAATGGGGAAATACATAATACTTTCTTGTCATGAGTACGTTTGTTAGAAACCTAGATTGTCTTGGGATATATATGATATATCATATATATTATAAAGAGACAGAGACAGAAACAGAGACAGACACACAGATACACTCAGATTAATGCAGAGAGACGGGGAGAGAAAAAGGAGAAACCAAATCAGGGAGGGCTACATGGACAAGTTGGAATTTACCAGGGACAAGGAGGTAATATTTTGGCACAGCATTTTCTTTTCTTCCTTTCCTTCCTTTCCTTCCTTCCTTCCTTCCTTCCTTTCCTTCCTTTCCTTCCTTCCTTCCTTCCTTCCTTCCTTCCTTCCTTCCCCCCTCTCTCTCTTTCTTTTCTTTTCTTTTTTTTCTTTTTTATTTGGTTTTTCGAGACAGGGTTTCTCTGTGTAGCTTTGTGCCTGTCCTGGAACTCAACTCTGTAGACCAGGTTGGCCTCAAACTCACAGAGATCTGCCTGCCTGTGCCTCCTCAGTGCTGGGATTAAAGGCGTGAGCCACCACCACCTGGCAGGCAGAGGCACTTTCTAAGGGAGGAATACAAGATGCATGGTCCTTCTTTCCTTGAGGGAAGAATGCTGATCTCAGGAAGACCCATGCGACTAGCAGTAAATGCTGCTGTTGGAAGTGAGACCTGGAAGGCTTGGTGTTCACTCCTTGTCACTGTACAATTGTCTTACATGTGTTGGCCTTGAAACTCTGACAGTGGGTGTCTTAGTCTCTATCATGCCTTTAATTTTATCAATACTGTGTTGGGCTTTGAATATAGAAAATCCTTCATAGGCTCCTGGGTTTGAGTACTCGGCCCCCAGCTGGGGATATTGTTTTGGAAGGTTGTGGCATCTTTAGGAAGGGAGAAGTGGACCACTGGGGTCAGGCCTTGAGGTTTCACAGTGTGGCTCCATTTCCTGTCTACTCTCTACTTCCTGATTAAAATGCAGTGTGACCAGCTGCCTCATGATCCTGCTGCTACAGTGATGGCATGTATTCCCTTAAAATGTGAGCCAAATAAACCCTTCCTCCCTTCCATTACTTCTTGTTAGACATTTGATAATGGAAATGAAGGTAACTAACACACCCTTGTATCAGTTACTCATCTTGTTGCTGTGATAAGATATCTTAACAGAGCCAACTTAATGGAAGAAAGGTTTGCTTTGCCTCAGAGTCCCAGGCATAGTCCACCATGGTGGACAAGTCATGGGAGCTTGAGGTGACTGGTCACATTGGATCTGTTGTCAGAAACAGCAGCAATGAATGCTTACGATCATCTCACTTTTCCTTTTTTATTCTGTTCAGGACATTGGAGGGAATAGTGCCATGCATGGTGGGCAGCTCTTCATCCTAATCAAAAGTGCTTCAAGGTATGGCTAGACATGATCTTAAGCTACGTAATCTTAACTTAATCTACATGATACCTCTCAGGCATGGCTAGAGGTTAAATCTCCCATTTGTGTAAGTCCCTAGAGTCTTCAAAAGATCCTACATCGTTTAAAAGTCCAAAGTCAAGGTCTCATAGAAGGCTTATCCAGGTCTCATCTAAGGCTTAAGATGGTCACTTAGTTATGAGTTCCTCTAACTTAGCTATGAGTCCCTGTACCACCAAAAACCAAATCCCACAGTTCCATGTCTGGAATGGGAGGCCAGTAATGGAGTTGTCTTGGTTTTAATGGGCTTGGGTTAGCTCATCCTTCTAGCTCTGCCACCCATGGCACACACAGTCTCTTGGTCTGGCTTTTCTATAGACCTGTAGCTTTTCATGTTGGTGCTCTCATGGTCCTAGCATTGCCAACTTCCTTCAGTCTTCGTTATAATTCAGGCTTCACCTTCACAGCTTCATGTAGTGCTCTTTCTGTGCCTACTTTTAGGATGACAACCCTGCCACACATTGCATTGTCGACATTGGTGTCGACAGCTCCTTGGAATCACAGTTCAAGCGTTCATGACTTCTATTATGCATCTTTTATGCTTGCAAAAGCAGTAGCCCGTAGATGATGCTTCAGTTGCTGCCTCTCAGACCAGAGTCCCAACAGCTTCTGCACGATGACTCTGGGGAAAAATTCTCTGCGCAACTTTTAGAGATCAGGGTCCCTCCCTTTTTAATGAATTTGGGTTTTCATTAAATGGAGCTCTGGTGCATGGAGTCTTGCCCTCATGATAGCTTTCCTGCTGTCCCAGTGTAAAGCACCAGGTTTCTTATTAATGCTGCTGAGCTCTGTTTTTAACAGCTGAAGTTTCAGTGTCACTATGTTAAGCAAATAATCAGTTAATATCAAGCCTGCCTTCTCTGTAAGCTTAAATTCAGTCACATGCTTTCCTCATCAAACTTCATGCTTTAAATCTCTCTCTCCCTTTCTCTCTCTCTTCCTTTTTTTTTCTTGCTCTCTCATGATAGACCTGAATGAGAGAAACAAATAGTAGCCACCAGACTGATGAATATCCTGCTTTGAAATTTCCCTTCCTACATAAGTCACTCCATTACTTTTAAATTCAACTTTCTTAAATACTCAGGATATGGTGGGATATAACCAGAGACTTTACCAGAACATGAATGGTATGTAGCCCAGTTTCTGAAAAAGTCTTTGTTTCTCTCTGAACCTTATGAGGTAGGCCTCACAACTGGCTAATTTTTATGTCAACTTGACCCAAGCTATGGTCATCTGGGAAGAAGGAATCTTGATTAAAAAAAAAATGCCTCCATAGGATTGGTCTGTAGGCAATCTGTAGGGAATATTTTTGATTAATGTTTGATGCAGGAAGGCTCAATCACTGTGGATCGAGTACCATGTCTGGGCTGGTGGTCCTGGGTTCTATAAGAAAGCAGGCTGAGCAAGCCT
>CABHPH010161289.1:0-32941 GCA_902168325.1 Peromyscus nudipes
TGTCAGCACAAAGGAATTACAAACACAGATTTAACCTATCCATTCATGTTGCTGAGAATCTGCTCTTGGGACAAGCAGCAGAGATGATTCCAGAACAGGTACGATAGGTCTAGCTTTGAGAAACAGAGCTCCAAGAGCTGCTGACTCCCCAGCTCCTTGGGACCAGCCCCTCATCTGAAGAAGGAAGGGCTAGTACCCAAGGTTAGATAACTCCCAGACTAGTCTACAGTCCAGAGCAGGCTGGGACCGGAATCTCACCAGCTGGCCCAGCATTCTTTCAGCCACATTCCAGCAGCACTGGGAGAAAAAAAAAAAAAAAATCAAGTGTCTTAAAGAACTTTCTTTTTTCATTTTTATTTCCCAGTTCCTTAAGCAGCCAAACTCCCCTGGAGCGTCAAACAATATGTTGAAGGCCAGCATGGAAAAATCACACCACTAATTCAAAAAGTCTCAGTGCTCTGTGCCCACGTACTGCCAAAAATTGGAAGCAAAAAAAATAAAAATAAAAAAAAAATCACTTAACTATTACTTTTCTTTCATTGTGAGGGTAGCAGTGTGTGAAATTGCCACACAGAACCTTAAGGAGTTGTTTCCGGTTTCTGAAAGGCGAGCTTGCCTTCCTAGACGCCATTTAACAAAGGCTGTGCCTCCTCACGCACATCCTCCCATCAAGCTCTCTGCATACCATAATGTCTAAGCAGGGTTCATACACCCCAGTCACAAGGGTGGCTATCAATGGAAGTCTTATAGTTCCATGAGACGTTTTCAGCAACATTTCCTACGAAGCTGCGGTTCTTTCTCTCTGTGTTTACCCAGTTTGCGTTGAATGAGCAAACATCAGGATTGTTGGCCTAATGCCAAGGCTCAGCAAACAACTGCTCCCCTGTTTGGGGGCTGGTTTGTTTCTGGTTGCCCTGTGCTGGTCACACCAAGTACCTTAAAGGGACACGCAAACAGACCCGCATTCTGCGATTTAAATCCTTCATTGCTGTTAACTGGCCAGGGCTGACCTGGGCTTTGTGTTGCCATTTTGTGTGAGGTGTTCTGATGCAATTTTTCCTTAGTGATAATAGTTTCCTCCATCGTCACAAAACGCTTTGTGGACCGACTGGGGAGTGGAATTTGATGGGGTGGGTTCCGGAGACCGATAGCTCAACTCTGAGTAACACAATGAATGGATGCTGCCAGGCTTATTTTCCAGAAACACAGTGGTTGGGTTGAAGTGATTTTAAGAGGGATATGAAGACCTGGAACATGCAACTTTAAAATGAGATCTTTGAAGTTAAAATGACACCTGAACTGCTACCGCTGCCTGCCTCACAGTCTGGAACTTTCTCTTCTTGTTTCCAGAAACTGCAATGCTTCCCCACCCCAGCTCTGATGAAAACCAGCAAATCAACCCAGCAGGGTTCTGTTCAGTACTACACAGCCTCCCTGTGGAGAAGGACACCTCAGCAGAGTGTGTGTATGGGGGGGGGGGTGCTCAGCTGAATGGAATGGCGTCAGTGTCTACTCAATAGATCTGCTGTTTAATGAATCACACCCACCTCCCTACTCCTACCCCTACCCCCAACACACACACACACACACACACACACACACACACACACACACCCCAGGGAGAGTTTGCCCCCCTTCTGAAAACACCACAAACTCTTTCAGGCCCTCAGATCCCAAGTAAAAAATAGATATTAAACGGCTTATGGACATTACCATTTAAAGTGAAGGTCGGGGCTGGCTTAGTTCATAAAGCATTTGTCTTGAAGGAATGGGACCTGAGTGTGAGTCTCAGCACCCACGTAAGAAGCGGTGAGAGGCACTGTGTTCAGGAGACAAAGGGAGGGGGATCCCTCAGGTTTGCGGGCCCACCAACCTAACCTAATCAGTAAGCTCTAAGCCAAACAGAGGCGCTGTCTGAAAAAGGAAGTAGATGATGTGCCTCCACATGTCCACCCACCCACACATATACACACACATATACACACACACATACACACACACATACACATGCACACACACACATACACATACATATACACACACACATACACACATATACACACACATACATTCACACACACATACACACACACACACACACACACACACACACTCCTTTTTCACTTTAAAAGTAAAATAAAATCACGATCAAGCCAGGCATTGTGGTGCATGCCTATCATCACAGCACTGAGGAGGCAGAGGCAGAAGAATCCTGAGTTACACAACAAGATCCTGCTTCAGAAAACCAAAATATAAACAAACAAATAAAATCAAGAGCTTTGAATAGTTTCTGTAAAACCTAGGTAATAACTCTCTTAAGCTTTGCAGGCCATATGTTCTCTGCCACAGCTACTTAGTTCTGCTCATTCTAACATGAACTCACCATAGAGGGATGTAAACAAGCCAGACGGGCCATATTCTGGTGAAATTTATTACAGACACTGGTGTAGGGGCTAATGGTGGTGCTCATGGCAGGCATGCAGATGGAAGAGAGTGCTGGATGTTGCGGTGGCAGAAGAATCACGAGCCATGGTTACCTTTTAGAGCTTTATTAGGAGGGAGGGAGGGAGAGAGAGAGAGAGAGAGAGAGAGAGAGAGAGAGAGAGAGAGAGAGGAATACAGAAAAAAAGAGAGACCCGTGGAAAGGCACGCCCATTTTTTAGGCTGGGATACCTTCGCAGGCTGGTGACTGTAATAAGGACATAATCCTTACAACTGGATTTTGAATTACACATTTTTTTTTTTAGTCACTAAATGATGTTTATCTCTTGGTCTCTTTCAACCATTTAAAAACATAGACGCTATCCTTACATCATGGGTCACATAAAGGCAGGCTGTGAGCCAAAATTGACTTGGGGTCCTAACTTTCTAACCCTTACAGAACCAGGAAGAGATTGATGTAATAGAGATAACAGTCATCGACTTCATTTATTGACCTCATCCATAGCAAGGACTCAAACTGTTAGCTATTACTGTACTGATGAGGCAGTCTGGAGTGTTTGGGGATGAAAGTCAGTGTAGTATCATGCTACGCATTGAAAGAATGCTGACAAACGCAGTGGGCTGCAGTCGGCCTCAGAACTGATTTCTCTGCTTGATTTCCCACTTCTTGCAAATGCCTGGAGTTGGAACTTGAATGGGAAGGCTCTCAACATGGAGTGGAACTTGCCTCACCCTGCATGCCCCACTTTACCTAATCTAGTGGTGTCCCGAGGGCTAGACTGTCTTGCTGCAGGTTACCTGTCCTTCCCAGTAAGTGGAGTGTGACGGGGCTCATCTATAATCCCAGCACTCCTCGAAGCCTGAGCTGAAGGATTGCCCTGAAATGGAGGAAAGCATTGGCCACAGAGTCAGTAAGGGAAAGGCCAGCCTGAGCTAGAGTGAGAAACAAAACATAACAAGCAAACAACAAAGGAAAACAAAGAGAAAAGGAAGGAGGAAGAGAGAGGGAGAGAGAGAGAGAGAGAGAGAGAGAGAGAGAGAGAGAGAGAGAGAGAGAGAGAGATGCTGACCAACAAAAACTCCTCTCCGCCAGGAAGAAGGGGCAAGAAGGTGGTGTGCCATCACGGATCCTACTTGTCATTTTGGTATGGAGATCTTTCCAGACAGAAAATACCTTACTAAAATGAGGCAGGCCAGTGTTTCTCTTCCTCTAATACACTCTGTGTTAATTCTTCCCATCATTTTCCTCTTCAGTCCTTCCTCTCTCCCATCTCTCTCGTTTCCTTTCCATCTTTTGTGGTAATAAGAGATGTTCTACCCCGTTGCCACACTTAGGGTATCTCTATTTTTTACTGTTGTTTTTAACGTAATTCATTATAAGGTTATGAGATTTAATCTTGATACTGCCTGTGTTTAGCACCTGGGACCCAACAGTGCTAGCAATGGGCTCTCAGGAGCCAGCAGGAGCTGGCCCCAGGACACTCCTTGGAAAATGGTATTTTCACAATTTTGTACCACAGTCCTAGGATGCTGGTGAAAAGGCCTGCACAACACATTTTGGTGCCACGCCATTCATTCCCTGAAAACCTCTGCCTACAGATCGCCCCAAGAAACATACAGGTGTCGGCAACACTTACCCATTTATCAACACCCACTGAACTTTCCGAAGAACATTTCCCAAGTGCCTTTTGCATTGGGTTATCCTAGGTGAGACTCTTGCAAAGTAGCTTAGTTAACCCGTGAGCCTGTGCTTCCAGAGATGGTCCTCAAACACCCTTTAGCTTTATTTCAATTCCTCGTTCACAAATCTTCAGTGTCTGTCATTTCATAATTTTAAGACTTAGACTTGGGTTTCAGTCTTCCTCGAAGTTAGTAAGACTTGACAGGCAGCATCACTTGAGCAGCAAGAAGACAACAGAGTAAAGTGAATCTAAGTGCTGTAAAATAAAGCCCACAGTGGTAGTTCACACCTACAACCCCAGTACTTGAGAGCCTGAGGCAGGAGGATATCTGTGAGCCGGAGGCAGGCCTGGGTTCTGTACTGAGGACCAGGCTACATAAGAAGACCCATTTCAAAAAGGCCAAAAATAAAAATAAATAAAAATTGAAAAACAATTACACACCCTTTAATCCCAACACGAGTGAGGCAGAGGCATCCTCACAGAGTTCAAGGCCATCCTGAGCTATGTAGTAAGCTGAGGCCAGCCTGGTCTGTAATAAGCAAATGAATGTGTGTTGTAAAGCAGCTGTAAGGTAGCTGCTCATCAACAGCTGAGCTCTGGATTCCCTGGGAAGATCCTGGGAGTTTTGCATTTCCAAGAAGCCTGGGTTGCATTTTCCAGTTGTTTTGAGACATGGAGGGACTGAGCAGTCCCCCTGGGTCCGGGTCACAGTTCCCTCATTAACTAGCTCCCTGGAGATCTTGGGAAAGTCACTCCTTGAAAACGAAGAGTTGAGAGACGTCTCAAGTGTCTTTTTGACTACACCCCCTCAGTGCTTAAAAAGGAAAACAAAGTTGAAAACAGGATGAAAGGGTTCGGAAGTTCAGGAAGGAAAGTATGCTGCTCATGTGAGCAGCCCGCAGTCCCTGCTCTGCCTTTCTTGATGAGTGACATCATATTTGTTTCATTCTCTATACAATGTATATATATACCACCCCCCAGCACAACCATTCCTAAAGTGGAGCTTGCAAGGTAAAAATGATTTCAAGACCCACTGGCAGCGGCAGAGCTGTGGTCCTGTGTGGTTTTCATCATGGGGTGGGTTTGTTTCTTGTGTGATCATCCTTTCTGAGCTTGTGCCCTGTGACATTGCCTCTGCTGGCTGTCTGCATTGCCTTCCACTGGCTGCCAGGCTGTGATGCCTGGACCAGGTAAGGGGAGTGTGGGAGTGTCCGGGGTCTTGGCAAAGATAAAGAAATGAGCATCCAGGAGGATGCTTAGACTCTTCCCTCCCTTCGCGCCTGGGAGAGACCAATTTGCATCCTGGTAGGGATTTGTATAGCTTCTCAGATCTTCTGGTTTTCCCTAGCAAAAGTCTCATCGCTGCTCAGGTCCCAGGTCTGCGTGATGTGGTTTATTATGGCAACAGTTCCCAGCAACCTCCTGCCCAGCCTGGAGGTGAGGGAGGAGGGAGCGCTGGATCGAGGCAGGGAAACAGGGATTCAAGGACCAGACAGGAGCTCCGGGGCAGAGCCTAGAGAGGAGGAGCCATGGGCTGCGGACCTTCCCAGCAAGCAGAGGACCAGAGCCAGAGCCGTGTACCCTCCCCCAGGAAGGGCTGGGAAGAGGGATCCAAGGTAAAAGACAATCACAGACCTTGTGGGAGCACATGCCTGGAACCCCAGCATGCAGAACGCTTAGGCAGGAGAATTGTTTCCAGTTTGAATTTGAAGCCTGCTTGGATTACTTAGTGCATACTGGGGCTACATAGAAGACACTGTCGGAGAGAGCAGGAGGGAAGGAGGGAATAGAGAGATGGGAGAGAGGGGAGAGAGAGAGAAAGATGAAGAGAGACCCAAGGAAGAAAACAATCACCAAGTAGTGACAGGGTTTCCCACACTTCCACACTTAGGAGGCTCGGGAGTGGTCTGGAGCCAGTCTGCAGTTCGCTGCCCTCTTAGTAGGTACTGTGACAGATTGAGAACCAAGAGACAGCATGTTTATTCTGCCACTGTTGCCTGGTGTCTCCAAATCAAGAAACTGTACATGTCTCTGTGTACCTATATCCAAGCAGACAAACGTATGAGGTCATACCCCAGGCAGATGCGGAATAACAGGAGGGGTGTGGTTTCTGCCCATCACCCTGATTTCTTGGGGGAAGTTGGGAGTTTCTGGGAGCTGCTAGCAATTGGTGGTTCTGGAACTCCTGTTCTCTGTATCCATTTACAGCACAGAGAGCTCTGTCAACTGTCTGGCTACATTCTCTGGGCTGTGCAGCTTATCTGGGACAGAGCTAGAGGGGATCTGGTTTGTAAGAGTCTCTTTGCAATCTTTCCACTGTGCCCCACGCCTGTATCGTGTCATTTATCTGGAGATAGTAGAGGGAAGTTCCCACAGTGCAGTGGGGGCCGAACAGCTGGGTTGTTTGCCATCCTTCCCCCACTCTCCTCGAACTGTTAGGCTCTGCTACCCATAGCAAGCCAGGCTTGGCCACCCATATTCCATATTGTCAGCAAAAGACAATAGTGAAAAGCAGAGAAAGTTTTTAATTTTTTCAATGTGGCCGCATTGGGAAGAGGAACACACACACACACACACACACACACACACGCACGCACGCACGCACACACGCAAGTGCACGCTCGAGGTCCAGTGACTCCCCAACTCCATCTTTGGATCTTTGGGGTCCTGACATAGGGTGTAGGTCTAAACAGAGGATGAGGTGGCTTGGTGGATAAAAGTGTTTATGCCAAGCCTGAAGTTCAATGCCCTGGTCCCACGTGGTGGAAAGAAAGACCTGAAAACTATTTTCTGAGCCCCACACATGTGCACACAGATGTATAGAAATACAACTTAAGTTTTCAGGGCAAGAATGACTGATAACAGTCCTGATCCAGGTATGCTCCTGCCTGTCACTGACCACATTATCGTCTCAGCTCCAGACTCTCCAGCAAAAGTGATCTGACAGGTTGTCAGATCTGTGTGAAACAGACAAAGCCTGCCTCTGACTGGCCAACGCCCCTGTCCTCTCACCTAGCCTGAGACCCCAACTTCTTGGGGACCCTTGTCTCAATAGTCTGATAGCCAGAGGGAAGGGCACAGGGGTCTCGGTAGAATGTCTTCCCTTCTGTCAGAAAAGTTATAATTTCACCAACAGAATGGGCATCTCATTGGATACCAAGACCCCATTTCACTGGGGTGACCCAAGGAGAGGTTCACCATATATTTCGACATCAAAAATTTTTGAAGGGTGAAAGAGAGCCTGTAACCTCCTTTCCCAGGCTGGCAGGAGCTGCACACTGGCACTCAGGACCACCTTTTCCACAAGGCATTCTTAGGGCTGCTGTGAAAAGCATACATTCTCTTCTCAGCAGATACAGTGTGAACATGGCCAGGGGCCAGTGGTAGCACCCGGCACTCAAGTGGCACATCTGAGCTCCTGGAGTGGCTGTAAGAAGCAAATCTGAAGGGCACAGTGTGTGACTCAGTTGGTACAGTGCTGACCCAGCCTGCACAGAGCCCTGGGTTTCACCCCTAATGATACATGAATCAGATGTAGTAGTGTAAGCTTGTAATCACAGCACTCAAGGCGTGGAGGCAGGAGGATCATGATTTCAAGGTCCTCCTCAGCTACATAGTGAGTTCAAGGTCAGCCTAGGACACACCTGAGACCCTATCTTTAGACAGATAAAGAACTGGAATATGGGGTTATGACTCCAGTCTCAGTCCCTGGTACTCTGAGAGAAGCCTGTCTCCAGATGCCACCCATGCAAATGCTATGCTATGCTTTCTGTCCTCCAACAGTGACTGTCTGACTTCAAGGCATCAGTACTCTTTTTTCTTTTCTTTTCTTTTTGAGACAGAATTTTATGTAACCAAGGATGACTTTGGTCTTTTGCCTTTCCCGTCACTGCCTAACCACTTCCCAGCACCCTGCTACCTGACTTCTCAAGAAGCATCTCCCCATCACATATTAACCCTCTGTCTTTCCTTGCTAATGTCATCTTTTCTGTACTGCCCTTCCTCTCTAAGGGACTCTTGGTCCACCAGGCCAAATGACGTACAGTGCCTGCCTCTGGGCCTGCTCACACCTCCCTGCCTTCCCCATGCTTCTCCCTATGGAATGCCATTCAGCACACGTCTATCTGAAGGCCCTTCTCCTCTACAGGTGCTTGAGTTCCTCAGAAGCTCTCTGGCCATCTTTGTTACTAATTGTTGCTTTGGGTCAGCATGAAAGCATGCATTTTCACTCTCCTTTTCCAAAAATATATTTATGTCATTTAGGATTACTATGCTAAGACTCATTATCTTTTTAGTTTATTTTGTAGGCATGATTATACACAAGAAAAGTTTCACTTCATATTTCTTTTCTCTCTACTTTCATTTGTGCAATAGGATAATTATCGCCAGCTACAGTTTTAGTATATCGACCAGGTGTCAGGGCCACAAGTCAAGTCCTTCCAAGTGTCAAATACACTAGTTCTTCTAAGTCAAGCCACCACAGAGCCTAGAAGGGACCCCGAGTGTGTGTCCAGTTTCCTTTCTATTGCTGTGACAATGTGACCAAAAAAGTAACTTGGGAGGGGGATTTATTTGGCTTACACTTCCAGGTCACACAGAGACTTAAGGAGGAACTTCAAGCAGAAACCGTGGAGAAGTGCTACTTGCTAGCTAGAACTAAGGCCCATGCTTACCTGGACTTCTTATACAACCCAGGACCATCTGCCCAGTGGTGCTGTCCGCAGTAGACTGGGCCCTCCTCCACCAACTGACAGTCAAGACAATGTACCACAGACATGCCTACAGGCCAAGCCTTTCATACCTCTGCATTGCCCTAGTTTTCTTATCTATTAAATAACAGAAATAGTAATACTTATCTTTGTTGAATTCTTATGAGGATTAAGTGAATTTAATTCACATAAAGTACTCACACTCATGCGTCACACAGAATAAGAGCAGGAAATAAGTGACGGCAATGTCATTACTATCCTGACATCAAATCCTTAGCATCCTTAGCATAGCCATCCATGTTCATCCTTGAGCTGACCCTGACACTTTCTCCAGCTTCCTCCTTCCCACAGCCTTTTTAAAGCAAACCTTCCTGAAGTTCAACAAGTACTCTGTTTCCTTCCCTGAGAGTCTCTGCACCTGCTGTCCCAGCCCCGCCACTGCCACCCCACCCCCGCGCCCCCATCAGGTTTTTCCTTCCCCTGCACAGGTCATACATCTTTGAGAGAACTCCTAGTCACTCCCTACTTTGCTTCTGGGCCCTGCCCCTGCCACCATGATGGTGAGGTTGATCCTTCTGTTGAATTGAAGAAAGAACTTACAGTGTTCCCTTATATCGTATCCATTCTGCATCCCATCCTGAGCTGCCCCTATAGACAGAAAGTCTGTCATCTATAGCACACTGACTCAGACAAACGAGCCACTAATGAATACTTTGTGAGTGGTTCCATACTTCCCCGTTCCCCAGATTCCTTACAGTGTTCTTATCTTCCAGTAGCACGGTGAGACTCACGATATTGGCAAGGAGGAAGCTCAACACTAAAGTTACTGGACAATAGACTCACTTGACTCCTGCCTGCGTCTTCTCTGCCCATGCACTTGACTCTGGAAATCTGAACTGGAAAGGCTATGATTATCATTAATTAAACACTCAGTGGCCATCAGAATAACGACTCTACTACTTTCCCAAATGCAGAGAACCTAGAGCAGTGGTTCTCAACTTTCTTAATGCTGAGACCCTTTAATACATTTCCTTCTGTTGTGGTGACCCTCAACACTAAATTATTTTCATTGCTACTGTTATGACTCATAATGTAAATATCTGTATCTCCTGGTCCTACCTGGCCCACAGTCAGGACAAATCTCTCTCACCCACCAATCCCGCAGCTGCTCAGACCCAAATAAACACACAGATGCTTATATTATTTATAAACTGTATGGCTGTGTGGCTCAGGCTTCTTGCTATCTAATTCTTATATCTTTAATTAACCTATTTCTATAAATCTATACCTTGCCACGTGGCTTGTGGCTTACCGGTACTTTACATCCTGCTCCTCATAGTGGTGGCTGGCAGCATCTCCTTGCCTCAGCTTCCACTTCCCAGAATTCTCCTCTCTCCTTATCCTGCCTATACTTCCTGCCTGGCTACTGGCTAATCAGCACTTTATCAATCAATCATCCACAGCATATCTGATGTTTCTGATGGTTTTAGACAACTCCCCTGAAAGGGTCCTATGACCCCCAAAGGGGTCATGACTCACAGATTGAGAATGACTGACCTAGAGTTTAGGAGTTCAGAGATGCCTTTAAAATGAGATGACTGTGTTTGCTTGTATGAAGCATTTACATTTCTTAGCATTTTTAACTTTAAAATATATTCTAAATTAAAATTCTTGGGAGTTGTCTATAGACTTCCTGGTCACTTTTACCTTAGTCTAAAGAGATAGGAAAGCATTGCAGAAAAATAATGCATCATAATAGGAAAAGCATGGGCAACTTTTCTCAGTTGGAGAAATGCTCTTTTTCTGTCTGGCTTAGGATTAAAGGAGAGAGCTTAGAATTTAGTGATTGATGGTTTGAAAGAAAATGGCCGCCAAAGGGAGTGGCACTATCAGGAGGTGTGGCTTTGTTGAATTGGGTGTGGCCTTGTTGGAGGAAGTGTGTCACAGTGGAGGCAGACTTTGAGGTCGCATATGTACTCAAGTCACACCCAAAGTCTGAGACCACTTCTTGTTGCCTGTAAGTGAAGATGTAAGAACTCTCAGCTCCTTCTCTAGCACCATGTCTGCCTGCATGCTGCCTTGCTTCCTGCCATGATGGTAATGGACTAAACCCCTGAACCACCCTAGTTAAATGTTTTTCTTTATAAGAGTTGCTGTGGTCATGGTGTCTCTTCACAGCAATAGAAACCCTAAGACAGAAGTTGGTACCAGGAAATGGGGTATTGCTGTAAAAGGCCTGACCACGTTTTTGTTTGGAGGAATTTGGACTTTGGGAGTTTGGGTTAGGAAAGCAGTGGAATGCTTCCAGTCCTCTTAACGCGCCACACCAGTAGGAGCATGGAAGACAGTGGTGCTAAGAGTGATGTGAATTGCAAGGCGCTAGCTCAAGAGTTTCAGAGGAGAAGAATTTTAATATGTTGTCTAGAAATTGTTCTTGTGATATTTTGGTGAAGAACGTGGCTGCTTTTTGCTCTGGTCCAACGAGTCTGCCTGAGGCTAAAGTGATGAGTTTTGGATTAATTCCATTGGCAGAGGAAATCTCAAAATAGCCTGGTATTGACTGTGTTTTGTGGTTATTACTGGTTATCCTTATGCAGATTTATAATGATAAGGAGCAAGAAAATATAAAATTTGAGGAGAAAAGGAGCACCAGGAAGTGGAATGGAACTAAGTTCTGTGTTCAAGGAGACAAACAGATTAAGAAATAGAATGAAGGGAGTAGTGACCTCAGGGCAAGATTCTACCCAGCTAAATTTCCAACTTTTAAAAAGGAATTAAAGAGAGGTTTAGAGCCAGGTGTGGTAGCACATACCTTTAATCCCAGCTCTCCGAAGACAGAGGCTGGCAGATCTCTGAGTTTGAGGTCTGCTTGGTCTACAGAGCAAGTTCCAAAACAGCCAACCTTAGACAGTGAAGAAAACCATTGAAAACAGAAAGCTGGTGAAGATGTAATTGAAAGATCTCTGAGTTCAAGGCCAGTCTGGTCTGTAGATTCAGTTTCAGAACAGCCAAGTTTAGGCAGTGAAGGAAACTACAGAAAACAGAAAGTTGGTGAAGATAACTGAACAAGGGGCCATGCTCCAGCCCCCGTAAGCAGCAGAACTTGGCAGCTTCAGCCATGTGGTTCTGGAGTTAAGGATAAAAGAAAGGAACTATGGAATTTGCCTCTGCAACTAAAAAAAGCTGAGGCCAGGCATGTATTAGGGGTATCCCTGAATGGAGGCCTAGAGACACTATTGTATGAAACTGTGAAGTTGAATCCTGGATTGCCTTGGAGACCCCAAAATGTTAGAATGCCAGAGCTGTGGGATACCTGCTCAGGAGAGCTCCTAACAGGGAGTAGAACCAGCCTAAGAGAAAGAATTATGTTGCAGTCAACAAAACTCAAAGGAGTTGGAGATCTGAAGAGCACTTTGACGTTAGACATGGACACATAGAGTTTTAAGAGTTTGCCCAGCTGGTTTTTGGTCTTGCTTTGGTCCAGTATTTCCTCACTTCCTTCCCTACATTTTGGAATGGTAATGTACATCCTGTGCCATTGTATGTTGGAAGTATGTTATCTGCTTTTTTATTTTGATTTTATAGGGGATTACAGTTAAGAGATTGCATGAATCTCAGAAGAGACTTCAAACTTTAGACTTTTAAATAAGTTTGAGACTGTTATAGACTATGGGGACTTTTGAAGTTGGACTGAATGAATTTTTCATTATGATATGCCTACAAGCCTTTGGGAGCCAGGGAGTGGAATGTGGTAGTCTGAAAAAAAAATGGCCCCCAAAGGGAGTGGCACTATTAAGAAGTGTGGCTTTGTTGGAATGGGTGTGGCCTTGTTGGAGGAAGTGTGTCACTGTGGAGACCAGCTTTGAGGTCTCATATATGTTCAAGACACACCCAGTGTCTGAGACCACTTCCTGATGCCTGAGTCAAGATATAAGAACTCTCAGCTCCCTCTCCAGCACCATGTCTGCCTGCATGCTGCCTTGCTTCCTGCCATGACAATGATGGACTAAATCTCTGAACTGTAAGTGAGCCACCACGATTAAATGTTTACCTTTATAAGAATTGCCATGGTCATGGTATCTCTTCACAGCAATAGAAACCCTAACTAAGACAGTGAATGGTCAAGAAGGACCCTTCATAGGTATTCTCTAACATCTGATAGAAGTCTTGCTTTTTTATTGCAAAAAAACTAAGTTACTTGTTAAAACATTGTGTGTTTGTGTGTATGTGCAAACATGACTGTCTGCATGCACATATGTGTGAGGGGGTGCATGCACCCATGTTTTTGTTGAAGCCAGAGGTTAATGTTGAGTAGCTTCTTCTGTTGGCCACTACAGTATTTATATTGCATTTTTATATTGTGTGTACACAACAATGGGGATCAGTAAACAGCCTATGGAAGTCAGTTCTCTCCTTCCTCCATGTGGGTCCCACGGATCGAACTTGGGTCATTGGGCTCGGCATTGGTGCTTTCCCACTGAGCACCTCAGTGACTTGTGCTCTCTCACTGACCCTGGTGCTCATTCATTGGCTAGACTGGTTAATCAACAAGCCCCTGGAATCTTCCTGTCTCTGTCTCCCAGCACTGGGAATACAGTCACACCCCAACATCCTCGGACTTTTTCTGTGGGTGCTGGGGATCCAAACTCATATCCTCATGTTTGCACATAAGGGCTTTACCTGCTCAGCCATTTCTCAGCTATCTTAAATCTTGTCAAAGAGTCGTTCCTGGGTGTTTTTGAGGGGTTGCTATTTGTAATTATATTACTAAGAGTAAATTAGCAAAAATGCTAGTTCTAAAGAACAAAGTCTTCCCATAGGTCCACAGGCAAATGTATTTATACAAGCTTCTGCTCGTGGAGTGATTGAAGATTTCAGCTCAGGGAGTAGCTACAAGTGATTCCTGCCAAGCTGTTTGGAAACTATGTTTCCCACAAGAAGCTACAGAAATGCATACAGTACTTACACTACACACACACACACACACACACACACACACACACACACACACCACAAAAAAGCAAACAACAGACACCTGTCTGTAGTTGAAACCAGTGTCTTTTTTTTTAGAATGCTCCCTCACAGCTGTCAGCTTGGGACTTAGGAGGTTTTAATGTTAAACCTGGTAAAAAATGTTAGCTCCAAGGCACTGAAATATACAAAAAGGTCAACACAAAACATCGAACACATTGAACCTATGCTTTGACAACTTCATCATGGGGACAGGAAAGAACCTTCCACGCTCCTTCTGTCATCCCACCCAGGGCCCTTCTTGTGCAATGCAGATAGGTTAATACAATATGTAATACACACTGGTGTGAAATATAAACCTTGCATGCTTAGGTAGACCTGAGCATGGTTGGCCACATCCCAAATGTGTACAGATTTAATTGTTTATCAGTATTGCCGGTGTCTTTGACTTACAGCTAATCTCAATCTAGATTTAAAAAATGGGGCCAACATTCCTACAATGTGCTACAAATTGACATGACATTTGAAAGATATTCTTAGTTTTCCAAAGAGAAAAACCTTTCATCTCTTTCTAGAAACTGAAGGCTGGTATATGTTAGGAGATGCTAAAAGATTGTTCTGTCTGCTACACACTTTCTTTCACTACCAAGACTCAAAAGCACCTGTCTGTAAATGCAAATGGGTAGAGATCCTCACTAGGGTTCCCATCCCAAATCAAGCGGCTCCAGTGACGGGAAGCTATTGTAAGGTCATTTGAAGTTGTAGTGTTTGAATCTATTCCAAGCTGTAGTTTGCAGAAAATGGGGAAGAAAGCCAACTCTTCCAATCTAATAACACTCCAAATTTCACTCAGTTCCTAAGTGTTTTATCATTTTGCTGGCTGCTGTGACTGTCATTGAGCCTCTTACATTGTCAGTAGCTCTACTTGGAAATGTTACGATGACAAAATCAGTCCTTACCTGTCTCATGGTACATTGCTGGTTAAAAAAAAAAAAGTGGCCGGGCGTTGGTGGCGCACGCCTTTAATCCCAGCACTCGGGAGGCAGAGGCAGGCGGATCTCTGTGAGTTCGAGCCCCGCCCGGGCTACCAAGTTAGCTCCAGGGCAGGCACCCACACAGAGAAACCCTGTCTCGAAAAAAAAAAAAAAAGTGAGTCCACAAATGCAATGAACTTGTAAGGATACTCCTCTCACTATCACTGGCTTTAAATAGCTGAAAACTAGGGAAAGAAATCACAACAGGGCTTGTACATCTTTAAGTTCAACCAGAGCGCTGAGCCACTGAGAGGAAAGCATCACACAGTGTCTGTCTTGCTTAGCTTTGTCAGCTGAACACATCCTAGAGTGAGGGGAGAAGGCACAGTGGAGGAGTTGCCCCAATCAGATTGGCTTGTGGACAACTCTGTGGGGAGAGTGTCTTGATTGCTAATTGATGTAAATGTAGGAGGTCCCATACTACTGTGGAAGGCACCATTCCTAGGCAGGTGGTCCTGGGCTGTATAGGAAAGCTAGCTAAACACAGGCCTTCAAGGAAGCCAGAGAGAGAGCGAGCCATGGGCAGCATTTCTACATGGTTTCTGCTGGCTTCAAGTTCCTGTCTTGGGTTCCTGCCCTGACTTCCCTCAGTGATGGGCTGTGGCCTGGAAGTACAATCCAAATAAATCCTTTGCTCCCCTAAGTTACTTTTGTTCAGGGTGTTTTTGTCATAGCTCCAGAAAATAAACTAGAGCAATCTTGCTTTCCTTTGCTATACATATCAAATACATATGCGTGTTCATGTTACATATATTGTGTGGTGTAGGTATGTTGGATGTAAAGGCTCTTATGCTGGCTAACTTCATGTCACCTTGACACAAGCTAGAGTCATCTGAGAAGAGGGAACCCTTGTTGAGAAAATGCCTCCATAAGTCTGGGCTGTAAGCAAGCCTGTACAGCATTTTCTTAATTAATGATTGATGAGAGGGCCCAGTCTATTGTGGGTGGTGCCATCCCTAGGCTGGTGGTTCTGGATTCTATAAGAAAACAGGCTGAGCAAGCCAGGGAGAGAAAGCCACTAAGCAGCACTCCTCCATGGCCTCTGCATCAGCTCTTGCCTCACGGTTCCTTTCCTGTTTTGAGTCCCTGTCCTGATTTCGTTTGATGATGAACAGTGATGTGGAAGTGTAAGCCAAATAAACCCTTTCCCCCTCAACTAGCTTTGGTCATGGTGTTTCGTCACAACAATAGCCCAAACTAAGACAGCTCTTCTCGGGAATCTGCTTTCTCAGTGTTGATGATGATGACGCCTGTGATGACGGACAGGCGGAAGGAAAACCCATTGCCTTTTCCTTCCTTTGCGGTGGGACCAGGGACCAGTGTCTTGTGTCAGTGGCTTGTAGACTATATAAGCAATGCAGCAGGGTTTATGAAGTGGTGCAGTGTTTATGAAGAACCTTCTGGAAATACCTACAGTATTGAACATGCATAGCCTTTCAGCTAGAATGTATACATCTAGGAACTGTCACAAAATGATTGAATCAGTTTATATATATGAACAAGCATAATACTAGCCTGGCTTATAATACTGGAAAATTAGAAGTCCCCAGGAATGGGCTAAATAAAGTGTGGTATGGTTACATGGTGAACTATATAATGAACTCACACTATTGACCATAAGCTGCTACTCTTCAACATTAAATAGAATGAGGTTGAGTCAGTGGTAAAATGTGTATTACAAATCACAGAGAATCTGATCAATTTTATTTTTAATAACATTTTAATTGTAGTATAATTCATGCACTATACAGTTCACCCTTAAAATATGCAAGTGACAGTCATTTGTGTCATCTGTTTTTAGTACATCCCTCCCCAAAGAAATGACTACCTATGAGCAGCCAATCCTCTTCCCCTCACTCACCCTGTGCCCTTGCCCTACACAGTGTCTGAACCTACCTCTATCTCTGAGAAAGTTTTTAAATGTCTATGTAAAGACATGTGTCAGTATTTAATTTCCTTTTATTGTTAAATAATATTTTGCATGATTACACTACATTTCCTTTTCCTAATCATCAGTAGATAGATATTAGAGTTGTTTCCACTTTCTGAACATTATGAACAGTAATTATAGGCACCATGTGCCAATTTTGAGCTGAATATTATTTTCATTTTGCTAGTGTATAAACCCAGGCGACAAGTTTCCAGTTTGCAGTTACTCCATGATTATCTTTCTACAGGAACTCTTAAATTGTTTTCCCGAGCAGAAGCACTGTTCTGTGTGCTCATACCACTGTGTGCGGGTTCCAGCTTCCCCACACGCTCACCACCACTCACCATTGTCTTCTCACTGTGGTCATTGTGTGGGTGGGAAGCATTTCATTGTATTCTTTTATTTTGTAGCTCCCCAATAACCACACGATTCTGAACTCCTTTTCATCGGCTTTCCAGCAAATTTGAATTTACCCTTTAAAAATCTTACATAAGCAAATACACTTAGGAGGCCATAATACCAACATGCTGATAATGCTTCTGTCCAGGGGGTGGTAATTATCATTTTCTACTGAGTCTCTGCTACCAGAGGAACAAAACCAACAGGATGAATGGGTGAATATACATGAGACTGTTCAGCCATGTCCAAACTCTATAGGATGTGACAATAAAGGGCAGGCTAGAGGTAAAACTGCAGTCCATAGGCACAATTTCTTCTCCCTCAGATAGACCTTGGGTCTACTCCAGAAACTCTTTCAACTGATTAGAAGAGACCCAACCAGGTGGTCTAAAGAATCTCTTCTACTTTATGTCAATTGGTTGTAGATGCAATTATATCTACAAAATGCCTTCACTGTAATACTTAGATTATAGTTTGATTGAAAAACTGGCTACTACAGCCTATCCCAATTGATACATACTTGGCCATCACAATCGTCGTCTTTATTACTTGGTTATTTCAATGGGTTTTTTACATGTTAAACTACAAAACGTGTATTTTAAAAAATACTCTTTTTTTTTTAACAGTGGTATTTCTAGTTTCACACCTGATTAATGATTGTGAACTTGTTCATCTTGGTGCCCCCAGTAAGGCTCAGAATGGTGGCTTGAATCTAGCAATCCCTCCTTTTTGGTTAGACTAAGACTTCTCTCAGGCCCTTCCTTAGCTGTGAGTTCACATAAAAATTACATAAGCTGGGGATATAGCTCAGTGGTAATATGTTTACCTACAACCAACATACAAGACTCCAAATTTGATCTCTGTTAATGATTGAAAAAATGAAAGTAATAAAAAATCAATACCTCTAAGATGCAATCACACAGATTGAATATCTTTGTTCTAAAGAAAGGAATGGGAAGGAAGGGGCCAAACCAGACTGGAACTCTTCTTCAGGTTGGACATCAGACATATGGGGTGGCAAGATGTGGGCCTCAAGGACTTGGCCAACTCCACCCCCACAGCCTTCTTGGCCAAAGCCCAAAGTGCCTTCCCCAGCTGGCTGTGATCGCTGGCAGGAATTTCCCCAGCACAGGTTCCTTGTTCTTGTTTTCCTGACATCCAGTGATCTCTACTGTGGTGTAGGCTTCACCCTTACAGCTTCTCACCATGCCCTCTCAGGGGCTTACCTGCAAGCATGTTAACGATGACATGCAATTGCCTGGTTCCCTAGACTTCCCTTCTTAATCTTGGTGGAATTCTCTATCACCCCGTCGTAACTCTTACATTCTAGGTGCCTGGAATACTAGCATCTTATGAATGATGTTAAGGACAGTTCCCAGGGGGAGGTAACCAGGTCTCCTTGTAAATACCCTTTGATGCCTATGTAATGATAAGGCATGGAAGCCTCTGGTGTATTTGGAGAGGGGGAGGGGGAGTTTTCTTTTTTTAAAGAAGACTTTACATCAGGATGCAGGGCGGGTCCCCAAGGGGTGGGCCAGAATGCCAACATTCCTCCATTTTGATTATTATAAAAAGGAGAGTTATGGACAGCAAGTGGGGGAATAAGGGCGCTGAATTCTTGAGACTGCTTCCTTTCTGATTTTAGGGTGAAGTGAGAGGGGGAAATTGGGAGTTCAGGGTCACACACCCGGCAGGAGGTATGAGTGAAAAAGCATTTAGTTGGCCATCATTGTGGAGATCTCAGGCATGGAAATCTCATGCGTCTGTTCCTTGAAGGAGCTGAGAAAGCAGGTTGCTAAGAGGAAAAAATAGATTATCATTGGCCTTATGAGCTCGGATAGCCATGGGGAGAGTGATACCTGCCAGAAAGAATGGAACAGAGAAGTGCCCTGGTTGTACAGAAGAGGCAAGAGTGAATGAGTGAGACACAAGGGTGGATATGCCCTTTATTGGGACATCTTGGAAAACCAGGTTCTGCTTACTGGGTAGGTGCCTACTTGAGCCTGGAGAGGTGGTACCAGCAGTGAATTGAGGGATGATGTATTCTTTAGGAGTATATGAGCCATCACATCTGTTGTTTCTCTGGAGGTGAGGGTACATCCATCCCAGTTGGCATCCTTGGTTGGTAGTTGGCATCCTCAGAGCTGGTACAGGAGCTGGTATATGTGGAGGACCCTCTATGGGTTGGCCTTGGCCCAGGTAGGAGGAGTGAAACCGCAAAATATGCTTGAAAATGGGTGGGGTCAAAATGGGCTCTGGAGACTGTTAAGTTTTTGTCAGACCAGATTTCTTGACATAGCAGCAGAACTTTTTCCAGGAGCCTGCAGGTATCTGTCAGACAGCTAGAATGGATTTACATCCTGGTGTCATAGCAAAAGGCTACGGCTTTAGGTTAAAAGTCATGAACATTTTCTGGCTTTAGCCCAATGAAACATATCTTTAAATCTATATCCAGAGGAAATTTACTGAATTGAAGTGGTTGAGTGAGTGAAGGAGGAGGGAGGCTTTCCTAAACATCATCAGAGTGAACAGAAGTGAGACAGCTTTCCTGTCTTCATATAAATAAACCTTAAAGCTATTTCTTTATCAGATTCTCCAGAGGATACCAAGAGCAGTCAATAGTAAAAAGTTATATTAAAATTTGTTCTGTGAGTTTATCTGATCTGATAACAAGGTAAATTATGTCTAGACCTAGTAGCAGCCCTAGGAGAGGGAGATCTATGAATTTTACACAGAGAACTGAGAAGGCAACTGAAGCAAAGCCTGGTCATCCAATGGAATCAGAGATCTGAGAAGGATAAATTTTACCTGAGTTAGCAATTGAAAGTGACAGAGACTTACCTGTTGGCTACCTAGATAGCCACCCCAGGGTCTTCCATGGTCATTGAGGGCAGAGTTCTCAGGTCAACAACATCAATCTTTGGCTGCCAGGCCTCAGAAGATCTGATAGTTGTGGGATAGGAACTTGTGGGAAGGACCAGCCTACTTTGTCTAGGCAAAAGTGAGGCAATGGGTTCCCGGAGTCCTGTTGTCCATAGTCTGAAGAAGGCCCTGGCAGCAGTTGAGGTTCTTCTGTGCCCATCTCAGCGGCTGATGCTGCCACTCTGGAGCAAGTTCTGGGTGGAGGTTTTTCTGTGCCCAGCCTTCTTCTTTGGAGGATATAAAAGTCCTGCCAGGAGCCAGCATATCCCTCTATCATGAAAAGCTTTTTAATTAAACATTTTAGATGCCATATTCTGCAGATCTCTGAAGTATTTGAAGACTGTCCAGGTATATCTGAATAGATAAACTTTGTTTCTAGTTACTTGCTTTAAGCTCAACCCTGAAAACATGTGCAAGGGACTAAGTAAAGATTATCCCTGTAGATTTGATCTTTGAGTACAGCCAGATTATAATCCCGAATGATCTATGTAGAAATAATTATTTCTTAAGGTCATATAATACCTCTCTTGTTCTGCATAAAGGTCAAGTGTCTTATCCTATTGCAGAACCATTTTGGTTGATAAATCTATCAACTGACAATATTGGATCCAGTTTCCTGGTATATCAATGGACATTAGGTAGCCAATTTGTCCCCAGTGCCAGGGAGTTTTCTTTGACTTACCTCTTTAGCCTCTTTGTTTGTTTGTTTGTTTGTTTGTTTGTTTGTTTTGAGGGGGCAGGGATGATGCTCTTCTATAGCTGTTTCAAGCTGAAATGTGGCGCAGGTGGTCAGAACCCAAGGAGGCCAAGAGGTTAATCAAAAGTAAGGAGGGAACCCAGGCAGTGGGGTATTTATCAAAAGCATGTGGTCATCTGATCTGACTGTAGAGACAGGGAAAAATTACACTTGGTTGAAGTGATCCACACCATATCAGCCTTCAGCAAGTCTAGAGCTCATCATCCTTTGGAGCAGATTGCAGCAATTGATGCTTGGATGTGTCTGCCAGCCAAGTGGAAATCTGCCGAAGCAGATAGATTAGAGACAAAAGTTAAAATTTATAAGCTTATTTGGAGCCTTTGGGCCCATGGTCTTAGTAATCATGAAAGGCAGACCAGGAGAGAGAAAAACACCATCCTCAGAAATAGATAGGTGAGGAAAACTCATTTATATGGAGCTATTTTGACCTCTGTGAAGTGGATCCAATGACTTCTTTTGATCCTCTGAGGCTTATATGAATTCTTATTTTATAAAAGGACATAAAAGTTTTAGATATATTAGTATTATCAACCAGTATTGAAATTGAAATCATAGAAAAGCAGGTGCAGATAGTGGATATTGAGGCTCATACCTTTGAGTCCTAGCAAAATTATAGATTTGGGTTAAAATGTATGTATAATTTTTTGTTTAGAGAGAGCCAGGTACAGATTGGACAGATGTCTTTGGCCTGATGAGAAGTTTAAGTTTATATTTAGAAGACAACCAAGGAAAATTTAAAATCCTGAGCTTGTGACCCAAGCAATATGAGAATTATATTAATGTTAAAATCTGAACTTTTAAAATCTTAATATAACAATATCATAGAAGGGGGAAGTAATCTGAAGCATTTAAATCATTTTTTTATGTTGAGAGACTTAGTAGCTTTAGGGAAAGTAAGGCTTGATTTTTTTTTTAATCTATAAAATGAGCTGGCAAGTTGGCCCTATCACCAGCATGTGGAGCCTGGGGCGGGGTGGGGGGATAGGGGGTGGGGGTGGGGGGCGGGCAGAGGAATGAACACCAGGACAAGACTGGACCTGCTGGGCATTGGCATGAGGTGGTGCTTTCTTGACCTACCCCCTGTAAAGGTGGCTTGAGTGCTGGGCACCCTGCCCATGCTTGAGCCACTGACAGGAAGTGATTTTTTGCTGCCCTTAGTAAAGATGGCAGTGAGGTCATACAACCTGTCCTCTTTGACCTTAGCCAAGATGGCATCTGCCCACTTGACTGCCCTCTGGCGCCTGACCACGTGTTCACCTGGGTTTTTTCCCCCTTTTATTTCCAAGACAAACTGAACAGATAATAAACAGATAAACGGAAGCGTTTAAAAGTCAGTCAGAAATACATACAAGTGGCCACATCAATCATGTATTTTCATCTGCACATATGAAATAGACTTTTTAAAAGAAAGACGGAGAAAAATTTTTCCAGGAAACTTTTACAGCTAATGTATTGGACCTTGGAGGCAGTGCTGTAGAGGACATTGGGAAACAGAGTAGCAGTGTAGCCAGGTGGGAGAGAGGCTCCCACCCCACAGGCCATGACATGGGGCTGGGGTGGCTGCAGGAGGAGAAAACCAGGAAACAGAGACAAAGAGAAGGATGAGGCATTTAGATGGTATGCACGTTTTCTACAGTGAGGTAGAAGGTCCAACAGACTGACCTCCAGTGTCCCAGAAGGTCAGCGAGGACCAATAATGGCTTAAGATAGCCAGTGGATCATCATACAAAGGCTATGGGCCACGGAGTGAGTGGTGGCCGCTGTGCCATATGCCATCGCATAGGAACAGGGCCTGAGAGCTGAAAGCCTGAGACACGTGGTGCCCAGCACCAGGTCTTCCAGAAACCACTGTCAAGACAACATGAATCTTCACTCAGGGTAGATGGCCAGAAGGGAAGGAGGGAGTCTTGCCAATAGGGTGAAGAGTCAGCAGACGTGATGGTGTTAGACAGTACAGGGTCCCAGCATCTCTCGAACTGCCAATGGGGAGGAGAAAACGCCAGAGGAAACCTGCCGAGTCAGGCAGCACCAATGTAATGATACAGCACGGGGCCTTTGGTGGGTTTGGAGCCAAGGTGCCCCACGCCGGGTGAGAGACAGAGACACATGCAGGCAGTGCTCAGTGAATAGTTTTATTTGGTGGGGGGAAGAGAAAGGGAAGGGGGAAAGACAGAAAGAGAAAAGGATGAGGGTGCACACCTCGTGGGAATGGAAGGAAAGAGAGAGAGGAGAAGGGGGAGTTTTCTTTTTTAAAGGGGACTTTACATCAGGACACAGGGCAGATCCCCAAGGAGTGGGTCAGAATTCCAACAGCCTGTGTACATGGATGACTAAACACAGAAAATTCTTTTCAGGCAGGTTCTCTAGAGCTCTCATTTCAAAGCGGTCTTTGCAATAGTTATAATGAACCATTAATGGATGCCACCAGGCCAATTCCTGATGGCTTCCAGGTACTTTTCCTGTTATCGCAAAGTCAAGTACTTGGCTTCCTTTTTAAAGGTGCTAATTTCCTTACCAACCATAAACAATTCTTTGCTGTCCCTATCACAAGTTTTTTCTATTCCTCTTACTCTGATTTTTGCTACCAGGTTTCAGTGTAAATTGGGCTGAAAGAAACTAGCAATATCCATGCCACAATGTGAATGTTTTATTCCCTTGAACGTTTTCTAATAGATTGTCAACTTGAAATTGAGCCTTATACAAACTCCCAGGGCATGGGTAGAATATAGAGTCCTTTGCCAGAACTTAAACTCATGGCCCCTTGTCCAATTCCCAATAGAGTTCTCATTTCCATTTGAAACATCTCGGGAACAGTTACTATCAGCGTTTCTATTGGTATTCTGGATTTCTGAGCTCCCTTCATGATTTCCCACTAAACTCTGCTTATGGCATTCTGGAGTTCTCTAGCCTGTATCTCCAAACTCTTCCAAGTTTCAACCATAATCTAGTTCCATAAGGTGCTGAACAACACAATCGGGAGAAGTCACAGTAACGGGCCTACTCGCAATCAATAATTTTCCCTGTTAGTAAGTTTTCTGCTGCTATAACAAAAATGCTTTAGATAAACAACTTAAGTGGGAAGGATTTATTTTTGCTAGAAGTTTCAGAGGTTTCAATCCATGGACACTTGGTCCTTTGCTGTGAGGCAAAGCATAATGGCAGAGAGCTTGAGGGAGCAAAGCTGCTCATCTTATTGCAAATGGGAAATAGAGCTAGCCAGAGAGCAAGGGTCCAGAGACAGGATATACCCCTCAATGACCTATTTCCTGAATTACCACACCCTAAGCCCCTTCAGCTATGATGTATCAAGGAGTCATTGCATTGGTGAGATTATCATTCTCATGATCCAGCCACCTCTCAACAGGGCTACCAGCTGGGGACCAAGCCTTCAATACATGAATCTTTAGGGACATTTTATATTCAAACCTCTCTGTCTGTCTCTTATAAAAAACAATTGTGATTGCATCTGGGGTTCACATGAATAATTCCAATAGCCTTACCATCCTGAGAGCATTATATAATCACATCTGCTAGGTCATTTGGCTGTATAACACAGCATCCATAGGCTATGATTACTAATCAGACTACTACAGTCACTAATTGGTAAGTGCTCACAAAGCAGACCTGCTATATTGTTCTCATTTTCCTAAGAAATCTCACCAAGCTGTTCTCTTTTCACAGGCTGATGTCAGAGTGACTTCTTCCAAAGAGAATTGCAGCCCGCAAACTGAAGCTGTATGGCCCAAAAACACGGTAGACAATGCTGAAAGTCTGTACCAACAAGCCCAGATGGGAAGCTTGCCTGGGACTATTCCAGAAAATTCTCCACCTCCAAGTAAAAGAAATGGGAGCATAAATTTAGGTAACCTTTGCCTCTGTTCTTGTTTATCTCTACTAAACATCTGGTAGACCCCTAATATATAGTATATGTATCTGATGGCCCATTGATCACTTCTTTTGGGGTCTTAGTGTACTTTAAACAGCAAGGTTCTTATCTCTAAGACATTAGAATTTACTCTTAGGCCTTTATCATATGAGTGACTAATGTTAGCCATTCATCTTGTGGATGAAATAACTAAAGCCATCTTAAAACAACAACAACAGCAAGAGCCCTGTTGAGAACTGAAAACAAATTTTAGGAGTAGAAATTACATGGCTTAAGGGAATGTAAGCCCCAACTATGTTGTCTCTTCCTAAAGGAGAGGTTTACGTTTGTAAGAATAAATAAACCTTCATTAAACTGCCCCTCCCTTGCCCCATCCACAACCTGAGCAAATACACAATAAAAACATAAAAGAGGTCATTACAATCTGGTGTGCTATTTAAAGCGCTATTTGTGGCCCTTCTGATCCAAGACTGTGGTTTCCCTTCCTTCGAGCTCTTCCTTGCTGTTGAGTGATGACATCTTATTTATAGTTGGTCTGCCTTTGGAACAAAGTGAACAGCACGGATCTGGAGGGAAAGAACATTGTTTTAGTTCAGGGAAAACTTTTGTTCCATGTCCCTATTGTTTTTTCTCTCACTACAAGTTAAGACTGGAAAATAGCTGAGATAGGGGTCAGAGTGCTGGCTTAGTGGTTATGAGCACTTACTGCTGATACAGAGGACCTGGGTTTATTCCCAGCACCCATATCAGGTAACTCACTAACACTTGTAAGTCCAGTTCCAGGAGCTCTGGATGATAAAATAATGTTTGCCTGTATGTGAGTACATGTGTGGGTACAGGTACATGTGTGTGTATAGAGGCCTAAGGTTGGTATCTTCTTCAATTGATGCCTCCCTTATAGAGAGAGGCAGAGTGCCTTGGGAAAGCCAGAGCTTATTGTTTTAACTAGCCATCTGGGGAGACAGGGAGTCCCTGTCTCTGCTTCCTGCATGTTGGGATTCCAGGTGTAATATCACATTCACCCAGCTTTTATTTGGGTTCTTGGGGTACAAACTCCAATCCTTATGCTTGTACAGCAAGTGTTTGCCTGGCTGCCAGACACCTTCCCAGGCCCTTTTCTATATTTGAAGACTTGGATGTATTCCCGCCATTCGTTTCCCACACTGTTCCCCCATTTGGGGTGTTTTTCTCTAAAGTTTCTAAGTTATTGAGCATCCCCTTCAGATGGTGGTTAAACTCAATTGTCAACTCGACAATGTCAACAAACCTAAGACATGTCTGAGACAGATACATCTCAGCTGTGTCTGTGAGGATGATTTCAGAGCAGAGTAATGGAGGAGGGGAGACCCACAATGGATGTGGGTGGCACCATCCCGTAAACTGGGGTCCTAGACTGAAAGGAAAAGGGGAGGAATCCACCCGAGCACGTCTTGGTCAGTGCCGCAGACCAATCTGCTCCCAGTGTCACGCCTTCATCTCTGAGATGACTGTACTTCTCCCAACTATGAGCCAAAGTAAAACCTCCCCTCCTGCCTTAAGTAGAATGAGTTGGAATGATAGACATTTCCAAAGAGTCTCTGTCTAGGGTAGTTACTATACATGTAAAGACAAATACTTTAGTAGACTCACAAGACATTGGGTTGGAATGGTTCTATTCACTTCTTGATGTTGGTGACATCCTTTTGGAAACATCGGGGAGAGAGATGGAGTACTTGTGGTTCAGCTACTCAAATAGCATAGTTAGGAGAGAAAATAGCAAGGATGAGAACTTGGTGTTGAAATTGGATTCAGTCCTAGTTACCACTCTAACTAGTCTCATCCCCTTGAGCAATTAACCTCTATCTGTGTGCCTATTGGTAAAACAGAGACAATAGCACCTCTCTCACAGATCCATGTTTGAACTGAATGTTGTAGCTGGATGTTTTTACTCTTTGCTCTTTACTTTTTGGGGGCCCACCATCCAGCTCCCAAATAAATACACACACAGAGACTTATTATTACTTATAAATGCCTGGCTTTATCTTGGCTTACTTCTAGCCAGCTTTTCTTAACTTATTATCCCATGTACCTTTTGACTCTGGGCTTTTATCTTTCTCTATTCTATATATCTTTCTTTACTTCTTACTCCGTGACTTGTTGTGTAGCTGGGTGGCTGGCCACTGACATCCTCCTCTCCTCCTTTTTTTATTCCTCAATCTTCTCTCCCCAGATTCCCCCTCCTATTTATTCTCTCAGCCTGCCAGCCTTGCCTATCCTTTCTCTTACCTAACTATTGGCCATTCAGCTCTTTGTTAGCCTAATCAGGTGTTTTAGACAGGCAAAGTAACACAGCTTCACAGAGTTAAACAAATGCAACATAAAAGAATGCAACACATCTTTGCATCATTAAACAAATGTTTCACAGCACAAACAAACATAACACATCTTCAACTAATATTCCACAACAAAACATAATACAGAATATATAGTGCTTAGCACAGTACAGGTAAATAAATAGTAGTTATTACTATGTTAAGTGCCCTTCCTGGTAAGTTCACTTTTTTAAAAAATTGTTTTCATTTTGGCTTTGAGATGGGGTCTCAAATAGCCAGGGATGGCATGAAACTCCTGAGTCTTCTGCCTCCACCTCCTAAGTTTTAAGCTTATGGGCATATGTTCCCATTCTAGGAAAGGCCACCTTTTAACAATAATGACAATAAAATCACTCTGATTCCACAGAGAGATTTATCTGTGACCTTTACATTGGATTTTTGCCTGTGTTACCAAGGTTCCAGTCTGCTTACATGTTTGAGCAGTTTCTTTTTGTTGTTGTTGCTGTTTGTTTGTTTTGTCTTGTCTTGTTTTGTTTTTAGAGACAGGGTTTCTCTCTGTAACAGCCCTGACTGTCCTGGAACTCACAGAGATCCTCCTGCCTCTGCCACCTAAGTGCTGGGATTAAAGGTGTGCACCACCACCACCCAGCTTGAATGCATTCTATAAGACTCAGCACAGAGCACTTTGCAGTGATAATGGGCTCCATTTCACACACTCACAAGGCTGAAGAGTCGGCACTGGAAAGCACTGAGCTACCGGACCCTGTACTGATGCCAGGTGCTGTTCAGTCGAGCACTCTCTTGTGACAGGTGGACTAATGGTTTGAAATGAGAAACAGCTGGCCAGCATGCACACCATCTCTGCATATGTTTTCAAACCACAAAAACTCATGAAAGTTGTCTTTGTAACCACGGAGTTTGGGAACAGCTGTGAAAGCCTCCATCCACTGAACACAGTGGACTTTTTGAAGAGAGCTCACTTCAGAGGGCTCTGCACATTGTCATTTCTGACTGGGGAAGCAGAAGCATCTTTGGGCTAACAAGCCTGCACCCTTTATTTTATGATCTAAAAGTGTGAAGGTGGTGGGTTCTGCTCATGGATGATTTGCAATGAGGAGGCCTGTCTCAAAAGTACAGGTCATAAATCCACTCCTGTAACCGGCTCCAGGGTTCGTCTTTAAAATCATTAATAAGATCTTAGCTGATCTGGAGTTCTGGTCCCTTTCAAGGGCTCTTTCCAGAAAGGCATGCTTTCCCTCTGCAGATTTAGCAGATGGTGAAACTATATACCAGGGTTGCAGAACCAGACAGCCCTTGGCAACTTCACACTGTTTACCGTTTGTATACAAAGCATAGAAACCAAACTGCAGCTCAGAAGTCACCAGAAGAATGTCTCTAGCCTCAGCTGCAGTTGAGCATTGTAATTAGTGGAGCAAATCATTGTCATCTGACCCGAGTGTATGAATGTTGTTACAACAAAGAGGCTGTACATAGCAGCGTGGGGACCGGACTTGATTCTGTTCACATGACATTCGCTACATAAAGAATAGATTATGCTGATGTGTTTGCTCTGCAAAGACAGCAAAAACTTGAACTTCAAAGAATTACAGAGCTTTATAGTAGAAACCAGATACTGGGGCTGTGAAGACAGGCATTACCAACCTGAGTTCAGTCTTTGGAATGCCCGCGGTGGAAGGGCAGAACCAACTTTCCCAAATTCTCCTTTGACCTCTACACTCACGCAGTGACATACATGCACACATTAAATAAATAAATAAATAAATAAATAAATAAATAAATAAATAAATAAATATGATAGAATTATTTAAAAAGAAACCAGATATTTAGACAAAAGTGTTGAGACAAGATTTGGTTCGGTGACTTACATAAGGTACTACTCATTGAGAGCTTTAAATTATTTACTTTGTGCATGTATGTGTGTGAGGATGGTGTGCATGTGTGCTGTACACCCTAGACCATGTGCAGGTGCACATGGAGCTAGAAAAAGATGTCCTGGTGTCCTGCTCTACCACTCTGCACCTTGTTTTCTTGGTGGACTTGCAACTAGACTGAAGGGCAGCAAGCCTCAGTGGTCCTCTTGGCTCTATCCCCTGTCCCCCTACAAGTGCTGGGGTTGTGGGCATGATAACTATGCCAGACATTTTACATGGGTGCTGAGGATTTGAACTTGGTTCCTTGTGATTTCACAATAAGCTCTCTTACCCACAGAGCTCTCTCTCCAGCCCCCATTTAGCATTTGAGCGATAAACTCTTTATTCTTAAATTTCTTTTTCTTTATGCTTTTCCTTTTAGATGACACAGTGGCCAATGGAATAATCAATAAACCCCAACTCCTGGAAAGTCGGGAGCGACCAAAGTCATCAGACATCCTGGAAGAGTTAATTGTCCAAGGAATCATACAGAGCCGAAGCAAAGAATTTAGAAATGGAGAGTCATATGATGTCATGGCAAGTGATTTTGTAATTAACATTTGCTTATACTTAAAATTAGCAATAAAGTATGATTGATCACAACTCATTATTTCCAGTATATAGGACCTATAGTATAAATGATAGCATTAGTCTAAGCCAGATTTTTCCTGTATAAATTTGCTTATTTCTCTGCACACTGTGATTCTCAGTGGATTCAGAATCACCCCAACCATTAATGATTAATGAAGCCAATAAAGCATTCTTCGGGCTTTACTAAATTTGGGCATAAGAAGTCCCAGGAAACAACGGCCTTTCATCCTCTCAGCAACTTTTACTAAGCCTTGCCTTGTAGGATATAAAACTAAACTGTGGTTTATCCAAAAGGAAAAACTGCCAATGCTCCAGCAGGTATGCCTACTTGCAACCATGAGGAAATCAGAAGGTTCCAGAAATTGTCATGCTGTTTCTTTTCTTTGTTGATTCATCTTGTTTTATTTGTCATTGTTTGACATTAATGTGAAAAATATTTTTCCTCTGATTTTAACTGGAAGTCTCCAGCTCTAAATTTTTACTTAAGTGAACATGTGTGTGTGTGTGTGTGTGTGTGTGTGTGTGTGTGTACGCATGTGTGTACATGGCATACATGTGGAGCTCAGAGAACAAGCTCAGATGCCAGTCCTCCAATGCTTTCTGTCTCTACTTGAGATAGGGTCTCTCATCAGCCTGGAACTTGCCACATAGGCAGGCCCCCCAGTCTCCAGGGATCCTCCTGTTTCCTACATCCATCTCATCACTGGGATTGCAGGTGTGTCCCACTGTGTCCAGCTTTTTACAGGAGTTTTAAGGATCCAAAATATCTCAGGTATTCACTCAGGCTGAACCATGTCTGTGGCCCTAAAATTTTTAATACGTTCTGTATAAAACTCTAAAGAGAACTAAGTATTTTGTTTGTTCCTTTG
Organism: Peromyscus nudipes; assembly: GCA_902168325.1. Classification (NCBI taxonomy): domain Eukaryota; kingdom Metazoa; phylum Chordata; class Mammalia; order Rodentia; family Cricetidae; genus Peromyscus; species Peromyscus nudipes. Next base: position 30,436 of record CABHPH010161289.1, read on the forward strand.
TTTTTAAACCAAGGCACCCAGTTAGCACTTGGCACACAAACAAAAGAGAGGTTAGATTGTGGGAAGGGGGTGGCGGGGAGAAAAGGAGCCTGAGGGGAAAGGAAAGGAAAAACAGAAAGGTGAAAGTAGAGACCAGAAGTTTAGTCAAAGCTGTATAGAAAACAGTTGGTAGTGATTACCTCAACACGGTCTGTAGGTCAATTCACACTAGCTGCTTAAGCTTAACATAGCTTAAGCTTAACATAGCTTAACATAGCTTAACATAGCTTAAGCAGTTAGTGAATTGTATAGGGAAAACTCAAGGATTAAAACCAAAGTGACATTCTTTTTATACAAAACAAAGTAGGGCCTATAGAAGGTATGTGCAGAAAGGAAAAGAGAATGGCAAACATTGAGACTCTCATCAGACAGCCAACAATAAGAGGAAATAGGAAAAGGAGAGGGTGAAAAAGGAATCATCTAACATCGTTTGATGGTTAATCTTAATTGTCAACTTGATGAGTTCTAGAATCACCTGAGAAACTAATCTTTGGACATGCCTGGGAGGGTGCATCTTGATTATGTCATTGGACGTGGGAAGAACTGACCCCTGTGGGTAGCACCATTCCCTGGGCTGGGATTCTAGACTATAAGGAAAAGAAGTGAGCTGAACATAAGCATTCATCACTCTTTTCTTTTGGGCTGTGGATGCAGTATGACCAGCTGCCTCACGTTCCTGCAGCTAAGGCTTTCTGCCATGATGGTCTGTACCTGGAGCTGTGAGCCAACAAATCCTTCTGTCATGAAGTTCCTTACATCAGGGTATTTTATCACAATCATGGAAAAGTCAAATGTCCTTTGACATTCCCACAATATCACCACAATCCAACAGTTTGGATGATGATAAATATCTGGTTGTATTTGAAAATACGAGAAAAACAGCTCTGTAATAAGGAAGGGGAGAGGCTATTTTTCTAGCTATAGGTGAGTCTCTGGGGACAGAAAAAAGAAAACGATGTCAAAAGATGGGAGAGCAATTCAAATGGAGGAAGACATATGGAAACACTCTGTTGCTAAGCGATGCCTCCTTAAGGGAGATGCAGTAACTCCTTGATGCTAACACCAGTGGGAATAAAATTACAACTTACCTTAGTGAGCCAGTCACCAGAGGTGAATGAGTTCTGACTTCTAACAAGGGAGTGCACAAGATGATTAGCATAAGATATTGTGGAAGAGATCTATTCATGACAGTGGTGGGTGTGAATTTTGATATCATTAAGTGTATTAAAGGTAAATTCTGTTCTAATATAGGATATGATGGGATGAGATAGGATAGGACAAGATAGGACAGGGAGCATGAATAGGACCTCCTCACAAGGATTTCATGTCACAGGCCACAGGTATACCACAATTCTTCTTCTCTCTATGGTGTTAGACCCACATGACCCAGTGTAAGCCAGGCTTGCAACAGGCCAGAGCAGCAACACACAGCCCTGTTTTCTTTGTAACTCAATGTCCTGGGTTTTAACCTGACATTGGAGTAAGTCACTTAGGAAGATTCCAAAACTCCCAGGACCCCAATCCCACCTTGGACTAGTGCCTGAGCATCATGCTTTCGGAATCTTCTAGATGACTTCTGTGGGTAGCCCAGTCTGAGACCCACGCCTCTGACCACAAACCTGCACATTGAAGTTCATTATCAGGTGGGAAGGGCTGAAGCATTTGTAATTGTAGTCCACACTCCTTTCTTGTAAAAGAGAATTCTGAAATAGTCTGGAAAATACATTTTCACAAAAAGAGACCAAGATTGTCCCCAGAAAGCCTCTGGAATAAGGAGGAATTTTGGGTGCTGGGGTCACAGATGAAGCCTCTTCCAGCTCACATGAGCTTGAGTGTGTAACCTTAGATATTTGGGGGAAAGCTGGGGATGAATATAAAAAGATCATAGTCAAAACTGAAGGATGGGTGGGGGTCATATAAAGTCTGAGAAGTTACACTGTTAACACTTTGAAGCAGTTGGTATTTTTGGAAAGCTTCATAATTGACTGAAAATCGAACCAAGGAATCAAGGGAAATACAAAGGAAATGCCAGCAGTTATCATGGTGCAAGGCACCCATTCAAATGTTCCAAAGTGTCCCTTGCCTGCTCTAGGGAATTCCGGCTTTGTTTGCTTTTGTTTTCTGAGGCAGAGTCTTGCTATGCATCTTAATTGCTCTCAAACTCTCCGCCATCCTCCTGGCTCAGCTGACCAAGCGTTAGGATTAGAGTTGTGTGCCACCTTGCCTAACTGGAAAAAAATTAAATAAATGCTATGGGGGAACTAGAATAAGTGTGAGAATACCTTAAAATAAGGCTTATGGTGTGGGGCAGTGCCAGTCACAAACACAGAGGAACTCTGGACATAAACCTGTCTTCTTCCTGGCCTCTTCTTATCCTTCACTGTGGTTTCCCTTGAAGTATAATAAAGAACGCTAAAAGGGAGGCGTCATCACTCTTCTAAACTGGGGCATCTTAGGAAACCAGTCC